>JARQOC010000002.1:183523869-183572467 GCA_033576535.1 Allobates femoralis
ATTTTCAATTGGGTTTCGGTCAGGGCTCTGGCTTGGCCAGTCAATAATGGTCACAGAGTTCTGAAGCCAATACTTTGTTTTAGCTAAGTGCTTAGGGTCACTGTCTTGTTGGAAGGTGAACCTTTGGCCAAGTCTGAGATCCAGAGCACTCTGGAAGAGGTTTTCATCCAGGATATCTCTGTACTTGGCCGAATTCATGTTTCCTTCAACTCCAGTCAGTCCCTGCAGCAGAAAAACATGCCCATAGCATGATGCCACTACCACCATGTTTCACTAATGAGATTGTATTGGGAAGGTGATGAGCAGTGCCTGGTTTACTCCACACATACCGCTTAGAATTATCTCCAAAAAGTCCTATCTTCATCTCATCAGACAGAGAATCTTATTTCTCATAGTCTCTGAGTCCTTCAAGTGTTTTTTTGCAAACTCTATGAGGGCTTTCATATGTCTTGCACTGAGGAGAGGCTTCTGCCGGGCCACTTTGGCATAAAGGCCCGACTGGTGGAGGGCTGCAGTGATAGTTGACTTTGTGGAACTTTCTCCCATCTCCCTACTGCATCTCTGGAGCTCAGCCACAGTGATCTTGGGGTTCTTCTTTACCTCACTTACCAAGGCTCTTCTCTCTTGATTGCTCAGTTTGGCTGGATGGCCAGGTCTAGGAAAACGTCTGGTGGTCCAAAACGTCTGCCATTTAAGGATTATGGAGGCCACTGTGCTCTTAGGAACCTTAAGTGCTGCAGAAATTCTTATGTAAACTTGGCCACATTTGTTCCTTGCCACAGTTCTGTCTCTGAGCTACTTGGGCAGTTCATTTCACCTCATTTCTCATTTGGTCTGACATGCACTGTGAGCTGTGAAGTCTTATCTAGATAGGTGTATGCCTTTCCAAATCAAGTCATATCAGTTTAATTAAACACAGCTGGACTCCAATGAAGGAGTAGAACCACCTCAAGGAGGATCACAAGGAAATGAAAGCATGTGACTTAACTATGAGTGTCTGAGCAAAGCTTCTGAATACTTATGACCATGTGATATTTCAGTTTTTCTTTTTTAATACATTTGCACAAATATCTACATTTCTGTTTTCTTCCAGTGAAGATGGGGTGCAGAGTGTATATCAATGAGAAAAAACATGAACTTTTTTTGAATTTACCAAATGGCTGCAATGAAATAAAGAGTGAAAAATTAAGAGGTCTGAATACTTTCCGTACACACTGTAAATTATACATTATAATAAGATCGCCCCTATTCCTTCATTTTACCAAACTGAATAACCCCAAGTTTAATAACCTGTCTTGGTATTGCCAAACCCTCCAGTCCTATAGTAACCTTGGTCGCTCTTTTCTGCACCCACTCTAGTTCAGTTATTTTTTTCTTATACACTAGAGATCAGAATTGTACACAATATTTAAGTGTAGTCGCACTAGTAACTTTTATAGAGGTAAAATTATGTTCTCTTCATGATCAACTATGCCTCTATTAATGCATTTATTTTGTTAGCCTAGGCAGCAGCTGCCTGACACTGGGCACTAAAGTTAAGTTTGCCATCCAACCATATACCCAAGACTTTTTCTGTTACAGTTTTACCCTGTGTTATTCAATTGAGTACATAATTGTACATTTTATTTCCTCTGCCCAAGTGCATGACCAACGGTGTGTGTTTAATTATTTTTATTTTTTATTCCAATGATAAATGTTTGATTGCTGGGGACCTCATTGCTGGACCCACTATGTACCAAAAGAACAAAATTTCTGAGTTCCCAGTTTCTCCTGTCGTTGGGATTGAATAGACACCATGAATGATCTGTATATATTTATTGTCCATGAGAGCTGAGTGGATGAAGCTGGAAATGGCATACAGCACTGTTTGTCAATATCATGGGCCATAAAGAGAGTGGCAGAGGGCATATATCAGTGGTGTACAAACCCCCAGCAATGGGGTAAACTCATTGTTAGGCTGAGATTTACATCCATAATACAGATCCTAAATGACATCTGCAATATGACTGCTTAAATGAGGTCAAACCGTGTACATTAATTACTGACTCCTACCTGCCTGCAAATAAACTGCTGTATAACGCTAATATACAGTCATGGCCGAAAGTGTTGGCACCCTTGAAA
Source organism: Allobates femoralis (assembly GCA_033576535.1). NCBI lineage: Eukaryota > Metazoa > Chordata > Amphibia > Anura > Aromobatidae > Allobates > Allobates femoralis. The sequence continues at coordinate 183,525,991 of JARQOC010000002.1, forward strand.
TTGTTCCAGAAAATGAAGTATGTCTTCCAGAAAATTATTGCAATTACACATGTTCATTATGCATGTTTACTTCCTTTGTGATTTTGAAATAACACAAAAAATAACAGTGAAAAAGTAAATTGTCCATAATTTCAAACAAAACAACCCCCTCAAAGGCTGGACAAAATTGTTGGCATCTTTCCAAAAGTTGGGGTAAACAACTTTGCTTCAAGGCTCAAGCATATATGTTCGCTTACACTCACCGGTGGCAAGTATCAGGTGTGAGCAATATGAAAATCACACCTGATCTAACCAGATAAAGGGGAGATGTTGACTCCATCTTTGCATTGTGTGTCTGTGTGTGCTACACTAAGCATGGAGAACAGAAAAAGGAGAAGAGAATTCACTGAGGACTTGAGAAACAAAATTATTGACAAATGTCAACAATCTCAAGGTTACAAGTTCATCTCGAGAGTCCCTGATGTTCCTTTGTGCATGATGCACAACATAATCAAGAAGTTTACAACCCATGGCAGTGTAGCTAATTTCCCTGGACAATGACTCACTGACAGACCTAGGGAAGGTTGGTACAGCACAGTTTGTTGTGCTTTAACAAACTGCAGCAAGGAACGAACATTGTCTGTAAGGGAACAACTTTTTTAATTATTCCTCGTCTAATGAAGGATTTATTGTTATTCCTTCATAATTCATCCCCACTCCCCTCCACGTATAATGAAAATGTCTAATAATATCTTAGGTCAGAAAATTCAGAATAGGAATATAGTTACTATAAGCCCTCGTGGGACATAGCTAACGGTAAATTATTATAATGTGTATTATGATTCCATTCTATGCTGCTGTATTTATGTAATGTGATCACGTAAGGTCATGAGAAATAGAGTCTATTTGTTGACCGTAAGCAAAAAAATATTCTACATTCTCCTAAATCTTTTTTTTTTTTGGCTTGTTCTGTAATTTGAACTGAATCTGATATAATCAAGGGATGATCCAGCGAGACAGCAGTCCTTTTAAAACGAGTGGTTTCTTTTATTGCACATAAAAACTTCAATACAAGCAGGAAAGGTGCAAGGTACTAGTTCAACGCGATTCATCGCTCAGGTCTTAATCATGGTTCATAGCTGGATCTTCCCTTGATTCTGTCTTCAGTCCATCACCTGGACTGCACCATGCGGGACTACACCTAGAAACAGGTGTCTTATTATCGGTGAGCTGCTATCCCCTTCCCTCATCCCTTTTTAATGAATCTGATATAAAACTACGATTCCAAATAAAAGTTGGGACACTATGTAAAATGTAAAGAAAACAAGATTGCAATTATTTGGAAAAATTTATATAGCCATATTTTATTCACAGCACAACATAAAATAGAGATTGAAAAAAAAATGGTTCTGGGCCATGTCTGCCATTGTGAAGCACTGGGTTGCCAATCGAAAAAATTCCAGAACAGTCTGTAAAAATAAACCCATTTTTTGCCCTGTCCATTAAAAAAATTACGGCTTTTGTGACGTTTTTGAAACTGAAGAAATGTATACAAAATATTTTGACTGTAATTGTCATCATTTTATAGTTTACAATGAATGCAGCTAATGTCTTCACATAAGAATTATGTGCTACAGACATAAATTACTTCTACTCATTTATAATGTGTATTTTTTTTAATAAGCTGTCAAGAGAAAAATAAGCAGTTAGGCTGCCTTCACATTTGCGTTCCGCTCTGCAGCGTTCTGCGGAGGGATCCGCAATGTGACCGCAGCACCGCAAGCCCCTATCTTTATAATGGGAGCGCACGGTGCTGCGCTTGATAGCGCATGACTGTGCGCACCCATTCACTGCCATATGTGATCTGTGCGCAGGCAGATGCCTGCGCACAAATCACCCAGTCTCGTCCGCACCACAACGCGACATGTTGCATTTCTGGTGCGGATGAGACTGGGTGATTTGTGCACAGGCATCCGCCTGCGCACAGATCACATATGGCAGTGAATGGGTGCGCACGGTCATGAGCTGTCAAGCACAGCACCGTGCACTCCCATTATTAAGATAGGGGCTTGCGGTGCTGCGGTCACATTGCGGATCTCCTCCGCAGAACACTGCGGAGGGGAACGCAAATGTGAAGGTAGCTTTAGGTTGATAACCCTGGTGTAGCATCTACTCTTCTTTTTCCAAAGTATGTAAATATCTTGGAATTTAGAAGACTAAGTGTTGATGTTTTAGTAGAAGAATCATGTCCAATTTTTGTTTGATGTTGGTTTCAGGCTGATCAACAGTCGTGGATCTTCTTTGCCAGATTTTTTATTTCATAATGCCCCTACTGTCCTAATGTTTTACATTGGTGAAAGGTCTGGACTGCAGGCAGCCAATTTATCACCAAACTCTTCCTCAGGAAAGCCATTCATTTGTAATGTATGCTTTATGCAGTTTACCATTTTCTTTTTAAAGAAATTTGTAAGGACATCCCTGAAATACATGCTGTCTGTATGGAAGCAAATGTTGTTCTAAACCCTTTGTAAAGGTAAAAAATGTTAGCCAGTAGATAGAAAAATATTAGAATCTGAGAGTCCTCAGTGGTTGATACCTATTCATGGCTAACTGAGAAGATGGTAAACATAGCGAGCTTTCCAAACACTAAGGTCTCGTCATCAGGCTTAATAATAACACAAATTCTGAACACATGCTGTATATGTGTGTGCTCAGAATTTGTGTCACTATTAAGCCTGATGAAGTGACCTTAGAGTTTGGAAAGCTTGCTATTAGTTATCATTAGGGATGAGCGAGTCTACCCGTTACTACTCGCTATCGGCGAATAGTCGGGTACTCGCTGGACTCGTTACTCTGCGAGTCTTTTAGTGATTACTCGCACAGTAACGAGTCCAATGTAAATATAGGGATATGCAATTCCTCTGCTGCTGGACCCTATAAAGAGGTCTGGTAGCATAGGAAAACCTGCAATACCCTATTTTATTGTATATAAGCCGGTTATAAAAAGGCGTTCGTTGTAAAATGAAACCGGTTTTTGACGGTTTTGCACTGTCCGTCGCATTCCGCTCCCATAGACAACGTTACACTGAACCGAATTGAGAGTGACCGTCATTTACCGTCATAATCCGGTTATCTCTGTTTTTAATGAATGGTAGCTAAACGGTCAGGCTCTATCCGTTCAGGCTCTAACCGAATATGGGTCTTTGGAGCCGGAATCCTGTACCACACAAGACCGGTCACCGGACACTCGCTGTTATTAGCGAATTGCGAGTAGGATGAGCGAGTCTTCTACTGTATTCTGTACATGCTGCAAGCAGGACATGTGCATGTTCATGCATGCAGCCTGTGCATGCTGCAAGCAGGACATGTGCATGTGAAAGTATAAAAACATGCCGGCGTGCGATTGCAGCAAGCCGAACTTGCACATGGGCAGGCATGCTGGCTTGCATTTTGCCAAAGATGAGGTGAACCAGCGCAATTTCAGACAGTAATACATACAGCAGATTAAGATCATTTGACAATCTGTACTCACCAGAATTTCACGATAACATACAGATTGCTGAACTCAATAGCTGCTGCTGGGGAATCTCTCCAAAGAAAAAATGTTTTCAGGAGGAGGGGTACGAGGGGCTCCTTTGCACAGCCGCAGGGCTTTACCAATCCCGGATTCATTCCAATTTTCGATACTATTCCGGTTCAATCCAGTCCCATAGACAGCCGCTGAAATAAAACGGTTTTAACCGGACAGGTTTAGTTTGACAAACGGATTACACAGGATAGTACCGGGCAGGATAAATCCGGATAGATTTCACATGGCTGTCTATGGGACCGGATTGAACAGGAATGGGACAATCCTGTGAAATCCGTTTGGAACTTAGGGTTAACACTTTTTTACTACCGCCCGCAAAACAATGTATTAGGGGATTGCAGGTTGTTCCTCTGCTGCCAGACCTCTTATCTCTTAATAGGGTCTAAGGAACAGACGAATTATTCGCTATTACTCCCCTCTCCATTCATTTACATTGGACTCGCTAGACTCGTATCGAGTAGCGAGTCCCAGACTCGGACTCGTTAAAGTCTAGCGATTCCGAGTAATTTAGGACTCGCTCATCCCTAGTTATCATCTTTTCAGTTAGCCATTAAAATATAAACCATTGAGGACTCTCAGATTCTAATAATTTTATAAAACCTGTGGACAGCAGTGATAGTGCCTATGCTGTAGGTGATAATGCGACCCCACACCATCAGAGATGCAGGCTTTTGAACTTTGCACTGATAACAAGCTGGTTGGTCCCTCTGCTGTAAAGTTCTCAGGAGAAGGCGTTTGTGATTAAAATGAATTTCATATTCAGATTCATATGACCACAGAACAGTTTTCGATTTTGCCACAGTCCATTTTAAAATAACTTTGCTGCCATCAATTTCTAAACAAGTAGCTTTTCTTCAAATGAAATGTAAAAATGTCTAACAAGTTTTCATATGCAAATTTGCACTTCAGTAAGGAAGTGGAATAACTCCAGTGCCACCTTTAAACAGTTCCTCAAAGTCATAATCGCTTTCCAACAAGCTTTTAAATATGACTAAGGGATTTGTGCCAGATCATATGCAATATATGTTCTCTTTTGAATAGAATTTGGCTATAAAAGAGTTCCAAATCATTGTATTCTCCTTTTTTAAAAAATAAAAAACATTTCAGAGTCCCGCATTTTTTGGACTTGGGGTCGTAAAAGCAACATTCGTAGCATTTCTTACATTTCACAGTTCTTCAAGTAAGATGTCTATCCTACATGTCTAAGTTGACAATATCGCTATAAGAACACTCAAACATAATTGTCTGATATAAATCTATCATGGGAATTGAGGTCCGCCATCCCTCGTCAGAGGAGATATCATAATGACTATGTGATGACCTCCATTGACTACTATCGACATTCAGAAAATAGCAGAGCTCAATGACATTGCTTTTTTCCAATTCCTATTGAAGCTAGTGGAAAGAGATGCATATACTCAGCCATTTCACATCTACAGTAGCCGCAAGACAATGTTCATTCTCAAGATAGCGGTGACAACTGCATCAATCAGATATTTAATGTCTAAAAGCATGAATGTCTAAGATGAAAATAACCTGTTAGGGAAAAATGGTTTTGAATTAGATTTCATGAAAGATAGCTTTTTTTTTAACCTTATTTTTTAATAGAACACCTTTTACTTGACTCATGAGTTTCACCTCTGAAACCTTTTCAACTGTAATATTGGAGTTGCTGATGAAATACAAGAATTGCTGTAATGATCCTATTTTCGTGGAAAGTGTCACGTTCACCTACCTTTTAATCTGATCCTGATTGAATGAATCACAAGAATACTATTGATTGCCCTTCTGAAAGATTTATTGTGATTCAGAAATGGTAGATACAGGACATTTCAGAATACCAGATTATCTATGTTTAAAGAGGACTTGTCACTAAATCAAACTGGACTGCTTTTGCTTTTATTTTATTCATGTTTCACCCCTGAGTATTTCAATTCTTTATTTGGTGCCAATTTTATGGTCCTTAACAAGGGGCATTGCTCACAGAATTCTCAATGACATGCCTTAAGGCTCCTTTACACTATTTCTCTGTTAGAAGTGAGCAAAACCATGGTAAAGACCATAAAAATTAAATTAAAAGGTTTATATGTCTGTAAAGGTAAAAAAAAATGTTGGTACCGTGTTAGCCAGTAGATAGAAAAATATTGGAATCTGAGTCCTCAGTGGTTGATACCTTTTTAATGGCTAACTGAAAAGATGGTAAGCATAGCAAGCTTTCAGGACAATATCTCTATAAGAAAACTCAAACATAATTGTCTGATATAAATCTATCATGATAAAAACAAATATCACTATGGCGCCTTCATCAGGCTGATAATGACACAGATTCTGAAGACATATGCAGGGTTAGATGCTGTAGTAAATAAGACAGGTAACGTAAAGCAGTGCTCTTCTAAGGTTCACTTCCGGATGCACTCATTGTTATATTACTCTCCAGCGCTTCGCCAAAATGTCTACTGTTACAATGAAATACTTAAGGAGGACCTGTCATCCACTGGTGCTTTCCAAAGTGAATGCATAACTGAATGCGGGAGGGGAGATTTGGAGGGCATAGCTAGTAATACATACAGTATGTAGGGATCGCCAGACTGTCTTTAATGTGTGGAAAAAGAAGAAAGAAGATGTCATTAAGACGATACAACCTCAGGAGTGTTTCTCAAAAAACAAATAGTTTTATTTAGAAAAACCTGTGTTTTGGTGCTTTGCTAAATAAAATTGATATTTGTTTTTTAAAAAACACTCCTGAGGTTGTATCGCCTTAATGACGTCTTCTTTCTTCCTTTTGCACCACTGAATGCAGCGTGTATGCTGCATTCAGGGAAGGGGTCTCCCATGTCTCTACCCCCCCCCCCCCCGTAACCTGTAAAAAACACTTTTGAAAGTTTTAAGATAAGAAATCCAGATGGTCTTACTAATTTCTCACTCCTCTCTGTTCACAGGGTCCTCCCGCCCACCCTACTTCTCTGTTCCGCCTCCTGCCTCTGTGCCCCCTCCTACCTGTGTGGGTCTCCCCTCCTCTCCTGCGCATCAGCGTCTGAATTCACGTAGGCGCACAGCAAAGAATTGGTAGGAGCAGGTGCCGGCGGCGGGAACGCCTTGTGCCCTTGATGTTAGCACCAGAGCCCGCACTGCTAAAAATTATGCAGGAGGCTGAACAGAGAGGCAGGGGGTGGGAGGACCATCATTTTTAAAGTGAACTTTCAATATTATAACTTGTAGGTCTCCCATGCCGTGTTCAGGTTTAGTGAAGTGTATTCCTATAGGCTTGTCCAGCTCATTTTTTAATATTGAAAAGTCACTTTAAAAATGATAGAGAACGAAAAATCTGGGAATTTAAACTCATAAGAATGTTCTAATCTCTAACAATGGGATCCAATTTGACACCTGGATTCATGACTCATTATATGGACACAGTTCACACCTCCACCAGAATCTTCAGATCTGTAAAAGACCACTTCCACCTCATGTCCTGCTGGAATTCCTATTTAAATGTCTCAGTAATTCATTTGTAATATGCCTGATGAAGGGGTCATATGAGCTCTGAAAGCTTACAAATATAATTTTTCTGGTTAGCCAATAAATGTATCACTCCAAGAATACTTTTCTCAATTTTTTGAAGGACTTAAGTATTTACATATTTTTGTGGCTAATATGGTATCACAATATTATTTTGTATTGTACTTACTGTAATCTTTACATGAGAATGATGATCATTATCACCTTTATGGCATAATTATCCCCATTCACGACCTTGCATTTTCCTTTTTTGTGCTTTATGTTTTCCTCTACTTCTTCCAAGAGCCATTCATTTTTAATTTTTCCATCAATATAGACATATGATGAGGGCTTGTTTTTTGTGGGCCAAGTTGTACTTTGAATAAAATAATTAGTTTTACCATATAGTGTACTGAAAAATGGGTAAAAATTTCCAGGTGTGGTGAAATTGCAAAAAACAGTGCAATTGCACAACAGTTTTTTTATTTACCATTTTCTTTTCATGATAAAACTACAAGGGTCAGTACACAGTGTTTAGTATGTGGTGAGCGCTATCCCAGGTCATGCAGAAACAATTAGGGATCTCTAGTCTCTACAAGAACAGGCCTGGTCAGTTTTAGTTTCTAGTTTGTTGTCTGTTTTCCATGTGAGTTTCTACACAACCATAACAGGTTCTTGACTTTTGATCTACAGCGATAATTTTTATGTTTTTATTTTTCTCAATGCATTCCATATTGAAATGAATCAAGATTTGCAACCGGAGTATTTCACTCATTGAGATCTAGGATGACTGACATCTAGGATTCATTGATGTCTAGGATTTTAGGGCTCCCCTTAATTTTTTTGAGCAGTGCATATATATATATATATATATATATATATATATTATATATATACGACCATATAAATATATGACCAGTTGTCTTCACTTTTTGTAAATTGTGAGTTTACTACTACAAATATATAAAGCATTTTAGATTCTAACCATGAAGAGCATTGTAAATGAAGCAGAAATTACAATGCACAGATTTATACTTTTCTTTTCTGTATTCACTGCTGAAATCCAGTTGACACTTAGTATTTTGTATCAGTAATATGTGAACGCAGCTTTAAAGTTTAGATGTACACTACAAAATTATAGTTAAAATGAGCCTCACAACTTTAATCTCCTTCCATTCCATGCATCTAATGAGAATTTTTTAAAGCTACAGCTTAGTTTTGCTCTGCTCTTGGCTTCCAATAATCCACTAGGTCAACAGTGCCAAAAAAATATAAACCAAATAAGACACTGAGAGATTGATGGATGTAGCATCATTAAAATGAATAAATATCATCTGGGCTTTTGACGGCTGGTTTTCTTTATCACTTATTCCTAGTCTGGATCTAACAGTTTCTCTTGTTAATATACAGAATATAATTTTTTTTTTAAATTACATTTGTAATCATCATGTACAACAGTTGATTATCCACAGAAGAATTTTTATTTGTGAAGTATTGACCAACATACCATTTTAGAAGTACGCACTACATTTACTCACTAAGCCAATAAACACTTATGTTAATTTTCCCATATCATATTTCATTGTACCCTGTACAGATTCAAGACACCCTGTGCCAGATGTACAGAGGCAGCCCCAGAACATAAGAGCCTCCTCCATGTTTCACAGTAGGGACAGTGTTTTTTTATTGATATGCTTCATTTTTTCTTCTGTGAACATAGAGCTGATGAGCCTTGCCCAAAAGTTCAATTTTTGTCTCATCTTTCCATAGGACGTTCTCCCAGAAGCTTTGTGGCTTGTCAACATGTAGTTTGGCAAATTCCAGTCTGGATTTCTTATGATTTTTTTCAACAATGGTGTCCTCCTTGGTCATCCCCCATGAAGTCCACTTAGCTCAAACAACGACAAATGGTGTGATCTGACACTGATGTTCCTTGAGCTTAAAGTTCACCTTTAATCTCTTTAGAAGTTTTTTTGGGCTCGTTTGTTACCATTTGTATTATGTATCTCTTTGATTTGTCATCAATGTTCCGCATGCGGCCACGTCCAGAGAGGTTGGCTACAGTCCCATCTATTGTGGGATGCAGCTGTGTCCTCTGGGGGGTGTCTGTCCCTTGTGTGATGCATATACATAGTGCTGGGCAGCCTGCCCTATCTAATAGTATGGGTGTGACCAATAGGCTGTATACAGACAATTTGCATCACAAGTATCTTTGTGACTAACACCCTATGGTAACCTTGTGCCTATAAATACCACCAATCATCTCCCTCATGGCTTGGCTGGTTGCAGGTGATGTCACCTCCCCCATGGCTTTGGCTGGTTGCAGGAGATTGTGCATCGATATCAGGCACTTGTGTTGCCTCTCAGTGGGGCTTGCAGTGTCTTGCTAAGTGCAGTGGATATTGGACCTTGGCTATTTTCGGTGAGTTTTTTATTCTACAGTCCCATGGATTCCTAATTTCTGTATAATATGTGCAACTGTAGTCTCAGGAACATCAAGCTACTTGGAGATGGTCTTATAACCTTTACTTTTACATGTTTGTCTATAATTTTCTTTCTAATCTCCTGAGACAACTCTTTCCTTTGCTTCCTCCGGTCCATGTTGAGTGTGATACACACCTTGTTACCAAACAGCACATTGAGTATCTGTAGCCCTATATAGAGGCCCACTGACTGATTACAAGATTGTAGACACCTGTGATACTAATTAGTGGACACACCTTGATTAACATGTTCCTTTTGTCACATTATGTTCAGGGATTACCATCATTTCTGTCCAGGACTGTTTCATGAGTTTAATTTTTTTTTAATTCTGTGGAAGCAGGGTTGAAAGGCAATGTCTGACTTTAATTTGTTTATTTTCATAGATTTTTTTCATTTATTATTACTTTTCTCAGATTCAAGTTGTGTCTGTCACCATTGTGGATTTTTCTTTCATTAAATGAAGGGTACCAACAATTTTGACCACATTTGTATAGACGACTAGGGGATGTATTATAATATACTAGCTGTAGAGCCTGGCGTTGCCTTGGCAAAATGCCCATATATGGTAATATATTTGTGTGTATGTATGTATGTATCATAGCTCTGCCCCTACACATAGCCCCATCCCTTTATAGCTATGCCCCTCTGGTAACCACACCTCCCAGTAGCCCCACCTCCATATAGTTCTGCCCCTCCACATAGACTTTCCACTTCATAGCTCCACCCCACCACTTAGTTGTATATAAAGCTGAGTGTATGTGTGTATGTGTGTGGGTATGTGTGTATGCATGTATCATAGCTCCACTGAGGGGGTGAAGCTATGAGACATACATACATACCCACACACATACACACTTACACTCAGCTTTATACATATATATATAGATGGAATACTTTACAGGGTGCATTATAATATATGGAGGGCAAGGGAGGTGCATTGTAATATATGGAGGACTATGGGGAGCCCACTATACAAATATGGAGGAATTTGAGGATCAGTATACTATATGGAAGGCAATGTGGGACGCATCATACTGTGTGAAGGATTATATGAGGCCCTATATTCCATATGGAAGACTATGGGGATGCATTATACTATATGAAAGGTAATCTGGGGCCTATATACTATATGAATGTCTATGGGGGTGCATTGTGCTAGATGGAGGGCTGTGTGGGGGTCATTATACTATATAGAAGGCAATGTGAGGCCCATTTTTATAGAAGACTATGGGTGATGCATTATACTGTATGGAGAGTAATGTAGGGCCCATTATACTGTATGGAGGACTATGGGGAGTGAATTATACTATATTGAAAGCAATGTGTGGTCCATTATACTGTATGGAGGACTATATGAGGCCCATTATACTAAATGGAAGACTATGGGGGGTGCATTATACTATATGAAAGACAATCTGGGGCCCATTATACTTTATGAAGGTCTATCTGGGTGTATGATGCTATATGGAAGGCGATGTGGGGCCTATTTTACTATATGGAAGGCTGTGTAGGAGTCATTATGCTATATGGATGACTATGAGGGTGCATTATATGGAGGACAATATGGAACACATTATACTATATGGAAGACTGAAGGGGTGCATTGTTATATACTGAGGACTATGAGGGTGCATTAGTGCATGTAGGACTATAGGGGATACATTAAATATATTGAAGACTATTTTTTTTATAATATATGGAGGACTATGGGTGGCATAATATTTTATGAATGACTTTGGGGTGCATTATACTATATGGGAGGCAATGTCGGGCCCATTTTAACTTACGGAGATCTATGGGGGTGCATTATACAGTAATATATTCTATATGGAAGGCAATGTGGAGCACATTATACTGTATGCAGGACTATGGGTGTGCATTTTACTATGTGGAGGGCTGAGAAGGGGGGTATTATACAAAATGGAGGACTATAGGGAGTGCATTATGCTATATGGTTGACTATGTGAGTCCCATTATACTAAATGGAAGACTATGGGGGGTGCATTATACTATATGAAAGACAATCTGGGACCCATTATACTTTATGAAGGTCTATCGGAATGCATTATTCTATATTGAAGGTGATGTGGGGCCTATTATACTATATGGAAGGCTGTGTGGGAGTCATTATGCTATATGGACGACTATGAGGGTGCATTATATTATATGGAGGACAATGTGGAACACATTATACTATATGGAAGACTGTAGGGTGTGCATTGTTATATACTGAGGACTATAAGGGTGCATTAGTGCATGAAAAAATGGAGGACTATAGGGAGTGCATTATACTATATGGTGGACTATGTGAGGCCAATTATACTATATGAAGGACTATGGTGGGTGCATTAAACTATACGAAAGGCAATATGGGGTGCATTATACTATATGGAATACATTATACTACAGAGAAGGGGTGTGTGGGGGCCAATATACTTTATGGAGAACTATGGGGTTGAATTATATTATATGGAGGACTACAGGGGGAGCATTACACTATATGGAGGGCAATGTGGGGCCCATTATACTATATGAAGGACCATGTGAGCATATTAAATTATATGGAGGACTATGGGAGTGCATAATATTATATGGAGGACTATGCAGGGCCCATTATACTACATAGAAGGCTATGTGGGGCTATTATAAGATATGGAGGGCTTCGTGTAGGCCTTTATATTACTTAAAGTATAAAATTATATAGGGTCTGTTAGAATATTTGAAGGGTTATGAGAAAGACTTTATATTTTATGTAGGGCTATTTGACAGCCATTCCACTTTATGCAAGCATTTGAACAGTGTGACAATTTGTGTGGGGTCATCATACAGTGTGTAGGGCTGTGTGGGGGACACTACACTGTTTGGATGGCTAGTGGGGGACATTATACCAGAGGAAACGTGTGGGGACTGTGTTCGTGGGGCACATTTGCTGGCATCATACGTTACGGCTGCAATGACAATGAAAAGGAAATCTAAGGGCACCAATAGGAGGACAATTACTTTGGGCTACAAAGCTGTGAGCTGTGTTCTTATGTATCCTAGCCAAATATTAATTAATGTAATAATTATTTTTTCGGGGGGTGGGTGCCAAGTGGAAATTCTGCCGTGGGGCCTCATGATTTCTACTTACACGCCTGTGCTAGCACTAGGTAACAATGATTAGTAGCAGAATTACTTGTCTAGGTGGTGGCAGGATGAACATTGTAAGCTCCTACTTCTCTATTTTATGAAGAAAGATTGATTGGATCAATCACTTTATAAGGGACAATTATTTAAAGACAAATAGGCTAACCATCAGAAAAACACTGGAGAGCAGATTTCAGATAAGGAAGATCCTAGATCACGTTCAGTCCATGTGTTTTTCTGCTGTAATTTAGTTGTAGATGCTGACGTTTAACCATATACTACAGGATTATCTCTTATTAGATAGTTTTATTGTGTTTTAAAATTGTCCAGTGTGGACCGTGTTACAGTGTTAGTGCTTGACATACAAATAAACCCTCCCCCACACCCGAGAACACAAATTCAATTGTATTGAAGGAGAAATGGTGATTCTATGTGTCACCTAAACAGTGCTGAGGTCCCATATAATACCTATCGGTTTGTCTGGATGTGTGAGCTCCAGGCTTAAGCCATATAGGTATTAGTCTGTCTGTCACTTTTCAGTCACTGTTTAATACATTACAGCCGGAGTCCTTATACGTATTTTTCTGTCAGGTCTCCTAAGTCATGTAATCTGTAATCATACATTTCACATCCAACTAATACAATGATGATGTATACATATATGTGGCCATGAGTTATGGTCCTATTCCTGCCCGACGCGTTTCGCCTTTCTTATAGTATAAAGGCTCTTCAGGGGCTCATGCATCAAGATATTTGATATAGAAATACATCAGATGATGGTTGGGCTCCTTATGATACTCAGGTAGCCCAATTTGTGAGATCTGGTCCCAGGTTGATTTCCTTATCTCAGATGAAGATTATAAAGATCCTATATGTGTATATGGGAACCTCACGTCCACAGGGATTTCTTTCTATGATGTCACACAGTTCACTTTTCCAGGACCAGATAGTCACTTTGGCTCTTGTTGTGTTTTATACAAGTAGCTCCTCCAGATGTTCCAAGGTTCCCCTATCGTCCGGACCCCTAAAGTTGTAAATTCTGTGGTCCTTGTCTGGATATTGTGTCCTCTATTAGATGTAGACAGTCTCACTATTAGATGCTGTGAGAACAATTGTCTCCTGTGTCCTTCTATGTGTTGTAATCACTTAGATACCACCTCTCTCCTGTGGGGAAAACACAGCCTGGTGTTCAGCCTTAGATAAGCGTCTGTTGCGCGGTCAGCATCTCCACCCTCAGTGTTAGATGTCATCTAACACTGAGGGTGGAGATGCTGACCGCGCAACAGACGCTTATCTAAGGCTGAACACCAGGCTGTGTTTTCCCCACAGGAGAGAGGTGGTATCTAAGTGATTACAACACATAGAAGGACACAGGAGACAATTGTTCTCACAGCATCTAATAGTGAGACTGTCTACATCTAATAGAGGACACAATATCCAGACAAGGACCACAGAATTTACAACTTTAGGGGTCCGGACGATAGGGGAACCTTGGAACATCTGGAGGAGCTACTTGTATAAAACACAACAAGAGCCAAAGTGACTATCTGGTCCTGGAAAAGTGAACTGTGTGACATCATAGAAAGAAATCCCTGTGGACGTGAGGTTCCCATATACACATATAGGATCTTTATAATCTTCATCTGAGATAAGGAAATCAACCTGGGACCAGATCTCACAAATTGGGCTACCTGAGTATCATAAGGAGCCCAACCATCATCTGATGTATTTCTATATCAAATATCTTGATGCATGAGCCCTGAAGAGCCTTTATACTATAAGAAAGGCGAAACGCGTCGGGCAGGAATAGGACCATAACTCATGGCCACATATATGTATACATCATCATTGTATTAGTTGGATGTGAAATGTATGATTACAGATTACATGACTTAGGAGACCTGACAGAAAAATACGTATAAGGACTCCGGCTGTAATGTATTAAACAGTGACTGAAAAGTGACAGACAGACTAATACCTATATGGCTTAAGCCTGGAGCTCACACATCCAGACAAACCGATAGGTATTATATGGGACCTCAGCACTGTTTAGGTGACACATAGAATCACCATTTCTCCTTCAATACAATTGAATTTGTGTTCTCGGGTGTGGGGGAGGGTTTATTTGTATGTCAAGCACTAACACTGTAACACGGTCCACACTGGACAATTTTAAAACACAATAAAACTATCTAATAAGAGATAATCCTGTAGTATATGGTTATAACAGAATTGGATATCTAGAACCCCTGTAAATCGGTGATACTGATGCTGACGTTTAGCTGCTCCAGACTGACATGATCTTAATGATTTGTCCCTTTTGGATGGTAGAGTTGTGTCTATCACAAAGGTCAGTGCATAATGGCTCCTTACTGTAG
The DNA here is from genome assembly GCA_033576535.1 of Allobates femoralis. Lineage (NCBI taxonomy): Eukaryota > Metazoa > Chordata > Amphibia > Anura > Aromobatidae > Allobates > Allobates femoralis. The sequence continues at coordinate 183,541,042 of JARQOC010000002.1, forward strand.
GTACTCTGGGGAAAATGGTTTCCTAATCAGTGGAGTTTGTCAAGAGGTGAAATATGTAGTGATTGACAGGCCAGCTTCCCGAGAGATACTATATCTTTGATCTTTTTCCTAACCTCGCATATTTTTAGGCACCAGTCTTGTGGTTTTCTACCATTGCCTCAGAATAATAGAATATTTTACAACTAAACTAAATCTGATCTTGCAGCTTAAAAGGTATTCTCAAGTTTGAAAGTTATCTCTATAGACGGAATACCAGATATCTTTCTGATCACTGGGGGTCTGACTGCTGGGGTCCCATTGATGATGAGAACCATGGCTATGAACAGCTCGGTGTGAATGCTGTGGTTGTCAATCATGCTTAGTGCAGCTCCATTCACTCTCAATAGGAGCAGCGTGGAATGCAGAGTGCTGCACTTAGTTTGTCAATCGAAGTCCCATTAGAATAAATGGAGCGGCACTGCATATGATTGACCACCACTCCATTTACACTATTTCTTCAGAGCCCCCTGTTCTTAGGATCTGTGACAACCACAGTGGTTAACCCCCACAGAAATTAGAACAATATCCCCTATCCCAATAGGGGATAGCTTTACAACTTAAAAATATCCCTTTGAATTGAAAAAAAAACTAGGGTATTATTTTAGCAGGGACTCCCACTACAGATGTGAGGCCCAGACATCATCTTGGTCTACATGGTGACAACCTAGTATGAAAGGTTTGGGACACCCTGGATTAAAGTAACCGGGTTTATTCACTAGAATCATATTGTTTATGAATAAAAATCTGTTCCACACATCCAAGGCTTTTTTCGCAGTTTGGGCTTGGAATTTTGGTCAGCGTTTTGATAAACATCTGTAGGGATTGGAAATACAGACATTTTACAGATGAAATTTCATACACATGTCATCAGCATTACATATAATACTAATGGGCTGTCTTCTAGGCAGGAAAGAAAACTACATAAATTGGCCACTTAACTCCTAGTTTACTATGGGAAGAATAGGAAATCTAATGCAATTAGAACCTTTTCAATTAAATCCAGGGTGGAATTATTGTTGATTGACACATGAGCAGCAAAGGGCCCAGCTGCTTACTACATGTTGAGTACATGAAGTGGTTGCAAAAGAAAAAAAATAATAGCTGTTAAGTGGCCTATAATGTCTTATGAGCTAAGGACGACATTACTTACTCTTCCAGTTTCAAAAGGTACATTTTAATGACTTAAAGATTTATCTGAACTGTGTCAATTCTAGAAGAGGAGCTACATTCGTTATCTATCACACTATGGTGTCTTATCAGTTATTTTCTGTAAAATTGCCTGCAAACCTCCTCCACAGTAAAAAGAAATGGTGATATAACAGACTTTGCTTTGTTACCGTATATACTCGTGTATAAGCCGACCCGTGTATAAGCCGACCCCCCTACTTTTGCCCCAAAAATCTGGAAAAACCTATTGACTCGTGTATAAGCCGAGGGTGGACCCCAGCACAGGTATACAGACCCCAGCAGTGTGGTATACAGGCCTCCCCAGTGGTAGTATACAGCAGCCCCAGTGGTAGTATACAGATTCCCCAGCAGCCCCAGTGGTAGTATACAGATTCCCCAGCAGCCCCAGTGGTAGTATACAGGAGCCCCAGCAGCCCCAGTGGTAGTATACAGGAGCCCCAGCAGCCCCAGTGGTAGTATACAGGAGCCCCAGCAGCCCCAGTGGTAGTATACAGGAGCCCCAGCAGCCCCAGTGGTAGTATACAGGAGCCCCAGCAGCCCCAGTGGTAGTATACAGGAGCCCCAGTGGTAGTATACAGATTCCCCAGCAGCCACAGTGGTAGTATACAGATTCCCCAGCAGCCACAGTGGTAGTATACAGGAGCCCCAGCAGCCCCAGTGGTAGTATACAGGAGCCCCAGTGGTAGTATACAGATTCCCCAGCAGCCCCAGTGGTAGTATACAGGAGCCCCAGCAGCCCCAGTGGTAGTATACAGCAGCCCCAGTGGTATACAGCAGGCCCCCAGGGGTACATATAGCAGCCCCCAGGGGGTACCCAGCAGCCCCCTGGGGGTACCAACAGCCCCCTGGGGGTACCAACAGCCCCCTGGGGGTACCAACAGCCCCCAGGGGGTACCAACAGCCCCCTGGGGGTACCAACAGCCCCCTGGGGGTACCAATAGCCCCCAGGGGGTACCAACAGCCCCCAGGGAGTACCAACAGCCCCCTGGGGGTACCAACAGCCCCCTGGGGGTCCCCAGCAGGTACCCCAGCAGCCCCCAGGGGGTACCAACAGCCCCCTGGGGGTACCAACAGCCCCCAGGGGGTACCAACAGCCCCCTGGGAGTACCAATAGCCCCCAGGGGGTACCAACAGCCCCCTGGGGGTACCAACAGCCCCCAGGGGGTCCCCAGCAGGTGCCCCAGCAGCCCCCAGGGGGTACCCAGCAGCCCCCTGGGGGTCCCCAGCAGCCCCTGGGGGTACACAGCGGCCCTCGCCCCCCCTTGCAAGGGCCCCCCCCCCTCTTCTCTTACCATTCCGGACTTCTGATCCGCGCCGCTCCTCGCTCCTGCGCGCTGCTCCGTCCGTCTTCTACATCCGGGATCCCCGGCCGCGCGATGACGTCACATGCCTGCGACGGCCGGAGATCCGAGATGTAGAAGACGGACGGAGCAGCGAGGAGCAGCGAGGAGCGGCGCGGATCAGAAGTCCGGAATGGTAATATAACCATCGGGGGGGGGGGGGCCCTTACAAGGGGGGGCAGGTGCCAGCACTTGGGGGGGATTTAATTAGTTATGCACTGCTTTCCCCTGCCGGTGATAGACAGGGGAAAGCAGTGCATATTTAATGAGCGGCCCCACGCGACGGGGCCGCTCATACAGCAGCCTCCCCCCCCCGCCTCCTGAAGCCTCCACAGCCCCCGGACACAGCCCCGGACACAGCCCCCCCCGTATTGACTCGTGTATAAGCCGAGGGGGAGACTTTTCAGCCCAAATTTTGGGCTGAAAAACTCGGCTTATACACGAGTATATACGGTACTTACACTCCCTGACAGAAGTTATGTTGCTTATCCATGTTATGTAAATAAAAGCTTATAACCTGACGTTAAATTCATCCATTGGTTGTATAAATTACTCTTTTCAAAGCTGAAACCCTCCGAAATGTGGTTTATGTTAAGAAAATAAATTGGCTTCAATGCTGAAATATTGATTATTTAATGAACACAGAATGGTCAGATTTCGGCAAGACAAACATTTTGTCGCCTACAGAAAGTAATGTGATTTTTCAAGCAAAAAATTAACTTAAAATACAAATATATGTTGCATAACATTGGTGAATGAAGTTGTGGTGCTATTAGAGTAATATTTAATATTATGTGTGACTTTCATGATCTTGAAGGACTACATCCATGCGGTTCTTAATGAAGTCATCAGGGATAGCAAAGAATGCAGTCTTACATGACTGCCAGAGTTCATCTAGATTCTTTGGTTTTGTCTTTCAAGCTTCCTCTTTCATCCTACCGCAAACATGTTCAATGATGTTCATGTCTTGCCTTTTGTTTAGTGCTGGCTTCTGGGCACTGATTCGACCATGGAGGCCATTTCAAGACAGAATCCTACAAACTGTTCTAGTTGAGACGGGGACTTGAGGTGACCAGGCCTGCTGGAGCTCTGCTGCAGTGGAAGAGGGGTTTGCTTTGGATTTTCTAACCAACAGACATTCCTCCTGAGTGGTTGTCTTGCAGGGTCTGCCGGACCTGGGCTTGTCAAGCACATCTCCAGTGTCTTCAAATCTTTTTTTAAATATTTGTACTTGACGCTGAGACACATTAAAGTTGCCAGCCACCTCTGCAGTAGATCTGGTCTTCAACCTCTTGATAATCAAGGCTCTGGTCGCAGGGTGGATTTATGGCATGTTGTCACAGCTCAAGTTGCAGTTCAAGTGAAGGTCTGGGGTACAGGGGATTTTTTTGAGTCACACCCACTAATTAACCGATCATTTTCTGAGCACAGGTGAGGATATACACTAGGATTGGGTGCATTATATGACCAGGCGACAAAACTTTTGTCTTGTTAAAATCTGACCATTCTGTGTTCATTAAATGATCAATATTTCAGCATTGATGCCAATTTATTTTCTTAACCTAAACCAAATTTCGGAGGGTTTCAGCTTTCAAAAGAGTAATTTATACAACCAATGGATGAATTTAATGTTAGGTTATAAGCTTTTATTTACATAACATGGATAAGCAACATAACTTCTGTCAGGGATTGTATAGTATATCTTACCTAAATCTTTCATTCCAGTTAGTGATGGGCGAATCCTAAATTACTCGGAATCGCTTGACTCTAGCGAGTCCGAGCACAGGACTCGCTACTCGTTGCGAGTCTAGCGAGTCCAATGTTAATGAATGGGAAGCGAGTAATAGCGAGTAGTGTGAGATTTACAAATCGCAGATGTGTCTCGGAAGCTTCAGCCTGAAGCAATCCTAGTTTTGTCATTTATTTGCATTGGACTCGTTTACTTTGTAAGTAATCGCTGGGAAACTCGCACAGATAAGAGTCCTGTCTGCTCAGTGTGCTGGCTGCCAGCTCCAGGGTCCTAGAGCCCGCCTGCTGCCTGATGTAGCAGTGCTGAGATTGTTCTCAGTCTGCTCATTCCCTGTGTACAGACATGAATGTCTGTGCAAAGAGATGATGTAGCAGAGCTCAGATTGTTCTCAGTCTGCTCATTCCCTGTGCATAGACATCTATATCTATGCACAGGGGATGTAGCAGAGAGGACATCGCGTTTTGGACTGCGTCGAACGGAAGAGAATTTTTTTAATTAAAGATGGAGTCCCTAATGGCTTTTTTTTTTATTTCTAATAAAAAATTTTCTTTGTGTTGTGTTTTTTTTTAAAACAATTTACCGTATATACTTGTGTATAAGCCGAGTTTTTCAGCCCAAAATTTGGGCTGAAAAGTCCCCCCCTCGGCTTATACACGGGTCATATACGGTGGTGGGGGCTGTGGAGGCTGGAGGAGGCGGGGGGAGGCTGCTGTATGAGCGGCCCCGTCACGTGGGGCCGCTCATTATATATGCACTGCTTCCCCTGTCAATCAGCGGCAGGGGGAAGCAGTGCATATGGCCCCCCAAAAGCTGGCACTGTCCCCCCTTGTAAGGGCCCCCCCCCGCTGCTTATACATTACCATCCCGGTGTTCTGATCGGCGCCGCTCCTCGGTGCTGCGTCTTCATCCTCCCGTCCGCGCTGGCTGCATCCGGGATCTCCGGCTGTCGCAGCGTTATGACGTCATCGCGCGACGGCCAGAGATCCTGGATGCAGCCAGCGCGGACGGGAGGATGAAGACGCAGCACCGTGGAGCGGCGCCGATCAGAACACCGGGATGGTAATGTATAAGCAGCGGGGGGGGGGGCCCTTACAAGGGGGGACAGTGCCAGCTTTTGGGGCTGTTGGTACCCCCAGGGGGCTGCTGGGTACCCCCTGGGGGATGCTGGGTACCCCCTAGGGGCTGTTGTGTACTCCCAGGGGGCTGTTGGTACCCCCAGGGGGCTGCTGGGTACCCCCTGGGGGCTGTTGGTACCCCCAGGGGGCTGTTGGTACCCCCATGGGGCTGCTATATGTACCCCTGGGGGACTGCTGTATACCAGTGGGGCTGCTGTATACTACCACTGGGGCTGCTGGGGCTCCTGTATACTACCACTGGGGCTGCTGGGGCTCCTGTATACTACCACTGGGGCTGCTGGGGCTCCTGTATACTACCACTGGGGCTGCTGGGGCTCCTGTATACTACCACTGGGGCTGCTGGGGAATCTGTATACTACCACTGGGGCTGCTGGGAATCTGTATACTACCACTGGGGCTGCTGGGGAATCTGTATACTACCACTGGGGCTGCTGTATACTACCACTGGGGAGGCCTGTATACCACACTGCTGGGGGCTGTATACCTGTGCTGGGGTCCACCCTCGGCTTATACACGAGTCAATAGGTTTTTCCAGATTTTTGGGGCAAAAGTAGGGGGGTCGGCTTATACACGGGTCGGCTTATACACGAGTATATACGGTTATAGAAATTCATGGCGGTCATGTCTAATATTGGCGTGACCGCCATAAATTTCGGGCTTAGGGCCAGCTGATAATACAAAGCTGGCCCTAACCTCTTTATTACCCAGCGTGCCACCGCTACCAGGGCCGCTGGAAGAGCGGGGTTCAGCGCCAGAGGATGGTGCTTCAATGAACGCGCCATCTTCTGGGGCGGCTGCGGGCTGCAATTTGCAGCGGGGGGTGCCCAGAAAGCTTGGGCATCCCTGCGCTGCGGATTCCAGCCCCCAGCTGCTTAGCTGTACCTAGACATGTGCTAGACATAGAAATTGCGCGGAGCCCCACGCATTTTTTTTAAATTATTTCATGAAATTCTGAGACTCTGACTCTGAGACTCTGACTCTGAAATTCATGAAATAATAAAAAAAAAATGCGTGGGGCTCCGCGCAATTTCTATGTCTAGCCAGGTACAGCTAAGCAGCTGGGGACTGGAATCCGCAGCGCAGGGATGCCCAAGCTTTCTGGGCACCCCCTGCTGCAAATTGCAGCCCGCAGCCGCCCAGAAGATGGCGCGTTCATTGAAGCGCCATCCTCTGGCGCTGAACCCCGCTCTTCCAGCGGCCCTGGTGGCGGTAGCACGCTGGATAATAAAGGGGTTAAAGGGGTTGTCCGGGTTCGTCACATAATCTGAGTGCATATCCAGGCTGCCTAATGCTGACAATGTGTAATGTACTATGTGTCAGCTTTCTGCAGGGTTTCCTAGATAACACTTTTTTTCTGTCTGAACAGAACGACCAGGGGGGTGTTCTGGCATGATAATGAACACTGGTCGTTTCCACCTACTCTACCCCATCCCCTCCCCCATAGCAACATCCCCGCCCTCCCCATCTCCATGACTCAGCCTCTCCACAGGAAGAAAATGATCCTCGGCTGCAGCCATTGCTGTGAGCAGACCTGCCCGGATTAGCTGCTCCTCCCCCGGCCACACACAGTGATGTATGGAAAGTCTGCACTGAAGAGACAATGTGCTGCACTCAGGGGGGGGCCGCTCTGTGATTACAATGAATAGCTCCGGGCTCTTATCAGTGATTCTTCCCTCACTGTCCCAGGCTGTCATCAGGAGAATGTACAGTGTGCAGAGCCCAGTGATGTCTGCAAAGTTTGCAGAGAAGGGACAATCGTGCTGTATTCAGGGCCGCTCCGTGATTACAGTGACTAGCTCCCTCATATCAGTGATTCCCTTCCCTCACTGTCCGGGCTGTGATCAGGAGAATGTACAGTGTGAGCCCAGTGATGGGGGGCTGCAGCTTCTGTGACACACTGTAACAAACCCCTGCTGTGTGAATGACATCTCTGTGTCACTGATGTCTGTACACAGCAGGAGATATGGTACAGTGTGAAGGATGGTCAGCACTGTGTCTCCAATGACACAAATACTGATTGAAGCAGCCTCTATCCACTCAGTAACTGCAGCAGTGTGAAGTGTTGGAGGTATATGTATGGAGATATTGATGATACTAAGGATTTTGATATTGTTGAGGAGTCCTTCCTTCCGTCACCCCATCAGTCCGCCCGTCCTTCCTTCTTTCCTTCCATCCATCCTTCCTTCCGTTCATCCTTCCGTCCTTCTTTCAGTCCGTCTTTCGTCCTTTCTTTCCGTCCATCTGACCGTCCTTTTTTCTTTCCATCCATCCGTCCTTCCCTCCTTCCTTTTTTCCGTCCGTCCTTCTTTCCATCCTTCCATCTGTCCTTCTTTCCGTCGTCCTTTCTTTCCATCTGTCCTTCTTTCTTTCCGTCCATCTATCCGTCTGTCCTTTCCGCACCTCCTTTTTTCCGTCCTTCCTTCTTTCCATCTGTCCTTCCTTCTTTCCGTCCTTCCTTCCGTCCATCTATCCGTCCGTCCTTCTTTCTGTCCCTCCTTCTTTCCGTCCATCCGTCCTTCCTTCTTTCCGTTCTTCCTTCCATCCGTCCGTCGCCCCATCAGTTTATCTGTCCTTCCTTTCATCCTTCTTTCCATCCTTCCTTCTGTCCATCCATCCATCCCTCCTTCCTTCCGTTGGTCCTTGCGTCCTTCTTTCTGTCCATCCTTCCTTCTTTCCATCCTTCCTTATTTCCGACCGTCCTTCCTTCTTTCCGACCGTCCGTGCCGTTCTTCCTTCTTTCTGTCCTTCCTTCTTTCCGTCTGTCCATCAGTCGTTCCTACTTTCCGTCCGTCCTTCTTTCCGTCCGTCCGTCCTTCTTTCCGTCCTTCATCCCGTCCGTCCTTCATCCCGTCCGTCCTTCATCCCGTCCGTCCTTCATCCCGTCCGTCCTTCATCCCGTCCGTCCTTCATCCCGTCCGTCCTTCATCCCGTCCGTCCTTCATCCCGTCCGTCCTTCATCCCGTCCGTCCTTCATCCCGTCCGTCCTTCATTCTTTCCGTCCGTCCTTCATTCTTTCCGTCCGTCCTTCATTCTTTCCGTCCTTCATTCTTTCCGTCCGTCCTTCATTCTTTCCGTCCATTCGTCCCTCCTTCATTCTTTCCGTCCATCCGTCCCTCCTTCATTCTTTCCGTCCATCCGTCCCTCCTTCATTCTTTCCGTCCATCCGTCCCTCCTTCATTCTTTCCGTCCATCCGTCCCTCCTTCATTCTTTCCGTCCATCCGTCCCTCCTTCATTCTTTCCGTCCATCCGTCCCTCCTTCATTCTTTCCGTCCATCCTTCAGTCTTTCCATCCGTCCATCCGTTCTTCCCCTCAAGCCTGTATTTTCCCTTCACCCCTGGGTGATTTCCTGTTTTCCTCCCTCTTCTTCCATAACTTTTCTATTTTTCCGTCAATACAGACATATGAAGCTTCTTGTTGTTTTTTGCAGGACGAGTTGAACTTTTGAATGACGACATTTATTTAAAAATTGCAAAAAAATAGTGCAATTATACATTTGTTTTTTGGGTTTTTTATTCACCATGTTTACTATATGGTAACACTGAGGTGTCGGTATGATGTCTGGGGTCAGTACTATATGGTAACACTGAGGTGTCGGTATGATGTCTGGGGTCAGTACTATATGGTAACACTGAGGTGTCGGTATGATGTCTGGGGTCAGTACTATATGGTAACACTGAGGTGTCGGTATGATGTCTGGGGTCAGTACTATATGGTAACACTGAGGTGTCGGTATGATGTCTGGGGTCAGTACTATATGGTAACACTGAGGTGTCGGTATGATGTCTGGGGTCAGTACTATATGGTAACACTGAGGTGTCGGTATGATGTCTGGGGTCAGTACTATATGGTAACACTGAGGTGTCGGTATGATGTCTGGGGTCAGTACTATATGGTATCAATGACGTGTTGGTATGAATAATTGAAGAATTAAAGAAACAAAAAAAGAATTGCGCTCTTGCCCAATTTTCCACGATCCGCAGTTACAGTCAAACATTTAGTCTGACAATCAAAATCTATATCCATTTTTATTTTAAAGAGAACCGTCAACCCATTTTTGTGTATTAAAATAAAAGCTCCCTTTTTTATCAGGGACTATCCTGCATTCTAAGGCTGGGTTCACATTAGCGTTCCCCTCCGCAGCGTTCTGCGTAGGGGATCCGCAATGTGTCCGCAGCGGCCGTCAGCTCCTATCTTTATAATGGGAGCGCACGGTGCTGCGCTTAACAGCGCATGACCGTGCGCACCCATTCACTCCTATATGTGATCTGTGAGCAGGCGGACGCCTGCGTACAAATCACACAGTCTCTTCCGCACCAGAGACGCGACATGTTGCATTCCTGGTGCGGACGAGACTGTGTGATTTGTGCGCAGGCATCCGCCTGCGCACAGATCACATATAGGAGTGAATGGGTGCACACGGTCATGCGCTGTTAAGCGCAGCACCGTGCGCTCCCATTATAAAGATAGGAGCTGACGGCCGCTGCGGACACATTGCGGATCCCCTACGCAGAACGCTGCGGAGGGGAACGCTAATGTGAACCCAGCCTTAGAATGCAGGATAGTCCCTGATAAAAAAGGGAGCTTTTATTTTAATACACAAAAATGGGTTGACGGTTCTCTTTAAAATAAAAATGGATATAGATTTTGATTGTCAGACTAAATGTTTGACTGTAACTGCGGATCGTGGAAAATTGGGCAAGAGCGCAATTCTTTTTTTGTTTCTTTAATTCTTCAATTATTCATACCAACACGTCATTGATACCATATAGTACTGACCCCAGACATCATACCGACACCTCAGTGTTACCATATAGTACTGACCCCAGACATCATACCGACACCTCAGTGTTACCATATAGTACTGACCCCAGACATCATACCGACACCTCAGTGTTACCATATAGTACTGACACCAGACATCATACCGACACCTCAGTGTTACCATATAGTACTGACCCCAGACATCATACCGACACCTCAGTGTTACCATATAGTACTGACCCCAGACATCATACCGACACCTCAGTGTTACCATATAGTACTGACCCCAGACATCATACCGACACCTCAGTGTTACCATATAGTACTGACCCCAGACATCATACCGACACCTCAGTGTTACCATATAGTACTGACACCAGACATCATACCGACACCTCAGTGTTACCATATAGTACTGACCCCAGACATCATACCGACACCTCAGTGTTACCATATAGTACTGACCCCAGACATCATACCGACACCTCAGTGTTACCATATAGTACTGACCCCAGACATCATACCGACACCTCAGTGTTACCATATAGTACTGACCCCAGATATCATACCGACACCTCAGTGTTACCATATAGTACTGACCCCAGACATCATACCGACACCTCAGTGTTACCATATAGTACTGACCCCAGACATCATACCGACACCTCAGTGTTACCATATAGTACTGACCCCAGACATCATACCGACACCTCAGTGTTACCATATAGTACTGACCCCAGACATCATACCGACACCTCAGTGTTACCATATAGTAAACATGGTGAATAAAAAACCCAAAAAACAAATGTATAATTGCACTATTTTTTTGCAATTTTTAAATAAATGTCGTCATTCAAAAGTTCAACTCGTCCTGCAAAAAACAACAAGAAGCTTCATATGTCTGTATTGACGGAAAAATAGAAAAGTTATGGAAGAAGAGGAAGGAAAACAGGAAATCACCCAGGGGTGAAGGGAAAATACAGGCTTGAGGGGAAGAACGGATGGACGGATGGAAAGACTGAAGGATGGACGGAAAGAATGAAGGAGGGACGGATGGACGGAAAGAATGAAGGAGGGACGGATGGACGGAAAGAATGAAGGAGGGACGGATGGACGGAAAGAATGAAGGAGGGACGGATGGACGGAAAGAATGAAGGAGGGACGGATGGACGGAAAGAATGAAGGAGGGACGGATGGACGGAAAGAATGAAGGAGGGACGAATGGACGGAAAGAATGAAGGACGGACGGAAAGAATGAAGGACGGACGGAAAGAATGAAGGACGGAAAGAATGAAGGACGGACGGAAAGAATGAAGGACGGACGGAAAGAATGAAGGACGGACGGAAAGAATGAAGGACGGACGGGATGAAGGACGGACGGGATGAAGGACGGACGGGATGAAGGACGGACGGGATGAAGGACGGACGGGATGAAGGACGGACGGGATGAAGGACGGACGGGATGAAGGACGGACGGGATGAAGGACGGACGGGATGAAGGACGGACGGAATGAAGGACGGACGGAATGAAGGACGGACGGAATGAAGGACGGAAAGAAGGACGGACGGACGGAAAGAAGGACGGACGGAAAGTAGGAACGACTGATGGACAGACGGAAAGAAGGAAGGACAGAAAGAAGGAAGAACGGCACGGACGGTCGGAAAGAAGGAAGGACGGTCGGAAATAAGGAAGGATGGAAAGAAGGAAGGATGGACAGAAAGAAGGACGCAAGGACCAACGGAAGGAAGGAGGGATGGATGGATGGACAGAAGGAAGGATGGAAAGAAGGATGAAAGGAAGGACAGATAAACTGATGGGGCGACGGACGGATGGAAGGAAGAACGGAAAGAAGGAAGGACGGATGGACGGAAAGAAGGAGGGACAGAAAGAAGGACGGACGGATAGATGGACGGAAGGAAGGACGGAAAGAAGGAAGGACAGATGGAAAGAAGGAAGGACGGAAAAAAGGAGGTACGGAAAGGACAGACGGATAGATGGACGGAAAGAAAGAAGGACAGATGGAAAGAAAGGACGACGGAAAGAAGGACAGATGGAAGGATGGAAAGAAGGACGGACGGAAAAAAGGAAGGAGGGAAGGACGGATGGATGGAAAGAAGGAAGGACGGTCAGATGGACGGAAAGAAAGGACGAAAGACGGACTGAAAGAAGGACGGAAGGATGAACGGAAGGAAGGATGGATGGAAGGAAAGAAGGAAGGACGGGCGGACTGATGGGGTGACGGAAGGAAGGACTCCTCAACAATATCAAAATCCTTAGTATCATCAATATCTCCATACATATACCTCCAACACTTCACACTGCTGCAGTTACTGAGTGGATAGAGGCTGCTTCAATCAGTATTTGTGTCATTGGAGACACAGTGCTGACCATCCTTCACACTGTACCATATCTCCTGCTGTGTACAGACATCAGTGACACAGCTGTCTCATTCACACAGCAGGGGTTTGTTACAGTGTGTCACAGAAGCTGCAGCCCCCCATCACTGGGCTCACACTGTACATTCTCCTGATCACAGCCCGGACAGTGAGGGAAGGGAATCACTGATATGAGGGAGCTAGTCACTGTAATCACGGAGCGGCCCTGAATACAGCACGATTGTCCCTTCTCTGCAGACATCACTGGGCTCTGCACACTGTACATTCTCCTGATGACAGCCTGGGACAGTGAGGGAAGAATCACTGATAAGAGCCCGGAGCTATTCATTGTAATCCCGGAGCGGCCCCCCCTGAGTGCAGCACATTGTCTCTTCAGTGCAGACTTTCCATACATCACTGTGTGTGGCCGGGGGAGGAGCAGCTAATCCGGGCAGGTCTGCTCACAGCAATGGCTGCAGCCGAGGATCATTTTCTTCCTGTGGAGAGGCTGAGTCATGGAGATGGGGAGGGCGGGGATGTTGCTATGGGGGAGGGGATGGGGTAGAGTAGGTGGAAACGACCAGTGTTCATTATCATGCCAGGACACCCCCCCTGGTCGTTCTGTTCAGACAGAAAAAAAGTGTTATCTAGGAAACCCTGCAGAAAGCTGACACAAAGTACATTACACATTGTCAGCATTAGGCAGCCTGGATATGCACTGAGATTATGTCACGAGCCCGGACAACCCCTTTAATACCAGCTTTGTTATACAAGCTGGTATTAAGCCCGAGATTCTTAATGTCAGGCCACGTTTGACCCAGCCACTAAGAATCTCCAATAAAGGGTTAAAAAAACACAACACAGAGAAAAATTTTTATTTGAAATAAAAAAAAAAGCCATTAGGGACACCATCTTTAATTAAAAAAATCCTCTTCTGTCCGACGCAGTCCAAAACGCAATGTCCTCTCTGCTACATCCCCTGTGCATAGATATAGATGTCTATGCACAGGGATGAGCAGACTGAGAGCAATCTCAGCACTGCTACATCATCTCTGTGAGCAGGCGGGCTCTAGGACCCTGGAGCTGCACAGAGAAGACAGCTGGACTCGGCTCGCAAAGAAACAGCAGTTACTTTGCGAGTTTCCCTGCTATCACTGGCACAGTAGCCGAGTCTAATGCAAACAATGGCAATCCTAGTTTTGTCAGCGTTTTGGACTCGTGCGAGTAATCACTGGGAAACTCGCAGAGTACCGAGTCCTGCGAGTCCCTTACTACTCGCCGAGTAACGAGTCCTAGCGAGTAGATTCGCCCATCCCTAATTCCAGTACCTTATCTCTTAGATAGATGAGATCACATTTTTTTGTTCTAATACAGAGCTTATATATTTTCAAAAATTTGCCTACTTCCCTAATAATTCACAAAAAAGGACATCATTTAAGAACTCACCAAAACAGCTATAAGGTCTGATACCAAATGCACTTAGCAGGATGCAGCAAGCCCCATTGATTAAGGCAAGGGTAACACAGGTGCAAGATACCGATGTGACAACCACTCTCAACCTGCCATAATATGGAGGGGGTGATTGGTGGTATTTTAAATGCACACAGATGAGGTTTCTATAGAGTGTCTGTCACACAAGCACGTTTGATGCAGAGTGTCTGTATATAGCATATTGATCACGTCAATACTATTAGATCAGGTAGGTTGCCCAGCACTATATAAATTCACTTCACTGGCAGATGCCCCACAGGGCCTGGCTGCATCCTGCATAAAGATAAAAAAGGTCAATTAAAAAATGTTATAAAACATGAATAATAATGTGAGGTATTGGTAGATATTTTGGCCCAAAATACGCAAGTTCATAACCCAACTTGACTTTGTAACAGGTATGTAGAAAAATGTGTAATTGCAATCATTTTCTAGGAGAAATACTTCATTTTTTGGAACAATTTCAAGGGTGCCAACACTTTTGACCATGGCTATATATGGTACTGGCAAAAAGCAGGCATGAAAAAATGCTGCTAAGTAATAATGCCTTCAAAAGTAGAAGTGTTAATAGAATCCATTCTTCTAGGTACATTTGCACACCGTTTTTTAGGGAATTTGGAAGGGAGGTTGTTCCAGTCATCTTGGAGACCTATCTACAGATGTACTGTGGATGTACATGTCTTGTAGACTGAGAGCCCTTGCTGGCAGAGTCCTCTCTTCTCCTGTACCTGTGATTCCTTATGTTTCTTTATGTAATCTTGGACAGACTTGATGTTAAGATCAGGGCTTTGTGAGCAGAATATTGTCACTTCGAGTATGTAATGTTCTTTTTTAAGTTGACAATAGTTCTTAATGACATTGACTATGTATTTGGAGTCTTTGTCCTGCTGCAGAATAAATTTTGGAATAATCGGATACCTCTTTTAATGCATGATGGATAAGTATCTGCCTGTATTTCTCAGTATGGGGAACACCATTAATCCTGAACAAATCTACAACTCCATTTATTAAATTTTTCCCGAATCTTGCAAGAAACCTCTACTATGACTCATTGTTACCTGCAGGCGCTCATTGATGTACCATTCTACGGCATTTTAGCAAACAGACTGCCTTCTGTTATAGCCAAATAATTAACATTTTGACTCCTCAGTCAAGAGCTCCTTCTGTCATATTTCTTTTTATACATAGTTGAGTCACTCAGCCTTGTTTCCATATAAAACGTAATACTATTTGGCATAATTTCTTCCATGAAGACCACTTCTGGTCAGACTTTTCTGAACAAGTGGATGGGTGTAGCAGAATTGCTAGCAGTTCCGATCTGATTGCACTACTGAACATCTTCCAGTTTCAAATGGTACTAAGCATAATATCTTTATGCTGCACTATGATTGATTGGCCAACCACCACATCTACAGTCCTCAATATTGCCTATTTTCTATTGACTCTTCAAAAGAGATTAAACAGCACATCTTTAATTACCAGTCTGCTGTGAAATCTTTGGTTGAGCTTGCTTACACAATATAACTACCTTGTATCTTGTATGACCGGTGTCATAAAATTGTCTTTCACAACCTCAGCTTTGAAAGATAAAAGTATAGAAGTCTCATAGGGAGCGCTAGGGATGACAGTATGATGGTATTTAAGCATAAATTAACAAACCTTTATTAATAATCCTCCTGAAAATTCCACAACATGTTTCGACAGTACAAAGAACCGTCTTTATCAGGTGGTTGGTTGAAAGAAATCCTCTAAGGAGCAAGTAGTCCACAGAAATAAATAGAAAATATGTATAGAACAATAAGACATTGCCTTTTATATATTAAACATTATACGTAGCTTGTTGTTATCTGAAAAAATTCACATTTCTGCAATATTTTTTAACAATTTCCTGCAGCTTGAACTTATTACACTAGATAGGAAGCTGCTCTATACATTCAGCTTAAATTCTGATGGTCAGCTTCCTATATTCTCAGATTTTGGCCCCTTTGGCTTATGCCCTTAGCCGCCATTATTACAGTTTATTATTATTATTATTATTATTTATTTATATAGTGCCATTAGATTCCAGGGCACTATACATAAGGAAAGGGCAGATGAAGACAAATACAATAGATGTGGACAATCAGGTCATAGAGGTACAAGAGGGGAGAGAATCCTCTCCGTGTGGGCTCACAGTTCTGACTATAAGGCAACAGTGCAATTAAAGAGAACTGTAGAAATCCAATAGAGAAACTCAACCATTCACATCTCTTGTTTTGGATAAATTCTGCTATTTGCAGTGAAGATTTTTCATATCGTTTAACTACTATCACTAATGCAAGATACACATGAGCACACAAGACATACAGTATGACTTGCATGACAGCAGTAGATAAATTACTTG
This sequence comes from Allobates femoralis, assembly GCA_033576535.1. Lineage (NCBI taxonomy): Eukaryota > Metazoa > Chordata > Amphibia > Anura > Aromobatidae > Allobates > Allobates femoralis. The sequence continues at coordinate 183,557,505 of JARQOC010000002.1, forward strand.
GTGATACCAGTGGTGCAGGGTGCTCTTGACAAGTAGAAACCAAAATGGCAATGAATTATAAGGCTATGTGCGCATGCTGAGTATTTGGTGGAGACATTTTCTGCACCAAATTTGAATTTCGTGGCAGAAAAACGCACTAAACAGGGCATGGTGCATTTTTTATGCATTTTTGGTGCATTTGCTTTAGATTTTTGCCTTCATTTTTCATTATGAAGTCAATGCGTGGAAGTACTGAAAAATGCAGCATGCTTTTGATTTTTTCTACAACCAAATCTGCATGAAAAAAAGCAACACTTCAGAATTCTTATTAACTTTGCAGGCGTTAGCATGGGCATACAGATTTGTGACAACTGTTCACCACAAATTGCATAAAAACACTTAAAAAATGCATTGTGTGCATGTGTTATAAATGTGGCTTACACATGCTACCATAGCTAAAGTCCATAAATCTGTCTCCCATCGACTACATCTGGGACGTCATTGATCTGCAATTGCAAATGGAGTGACCATCAGTGGATCGTATTGATTTGTGTACCCAAGTGCATTTAGCGTGTCAGAACACTTTTCAGAAAACCATTAATAACCTCACGGCGAAGTGTGTAAGTGTTTGTATTTCTGCGTATTGCGCTCCTAATCAATAATGAAAAAAATCGAGACATTTTTAAAACTTTGTTTCTATTTTTCAGAATTTTCATATCCAGGCTATCAATACTTTGCTTTCCATTATTCCAAGACTTTTCCTCTTTGCTGTTGCAATTTCAAGGTTGAGGACTATAGAATTTTAAAAATTAACTTTTAATAATTTTGCAAACTAAGACTAAAATTTCTCCCGAAAAAATGTTTTCAAATATAAAATAAAGGAATTGCATTGGACATGGAAAATGGAGCAAAAAAAACTTTGATATCTAAGGCTAGCTTCACATCACCGTTTTTAGCAGTCCGGGTGGATTCTGTGTTTTGCAGGAAAGGACACAAACGAATTGGTGTAAAAAGAATGTCATTTGTGCCTCTGGATCCTGTTTTTTACAGGATCCATTTTGTTCATACTATACAATACGAGAATGTGCAGAGAGAGATTTCCTGAACAGATTTATCATTTCAGGGCCACGGAAAGCATTCTGAGCGAGTGCAATGCAAAAAAGCGAATCCGGGAAACGATTCTGTTTTTCCCAGATTCGGCGGCCATAGACGCCCACATTATGTGCGCCGGATCGCCCCGGATTAGTTTCTGTACATTTTTTTTCACCGGAGCCCAAAAACGGTGCAGTCTCCGATTTTGGGGACGGTAAAAAACAGGACAGAATGAATCCTGAACTGAAGTAGCAAAGCCGGATGGCCAAATAGGACCAATCTGGCACCATAGGCATACATGGGAGGCAAAACCGGATCCTGCTCTGTCCTATTAAAACCAGACAGAATAAAGATTCCAAAAACCGTGGTGTGAAGCCAGCCTTAGCAATAGGAACATCCATTAAACAAGCAAAAAAAAGACTAAGTGGTGTCCTACGTTAAAATACCTTGGACCTGAATTAGTTAAAGAGATTTACTAGGTCCCTACTTATGTTTTTACTTAGGCTTTCTAAATTGATTTAATAATTTTAATACATTAAAGATTATCTGTCCGTAATAGCCTTAACACATTATAAGTGATAGATTACTGAGGGATTAGAAGGTTTACTGCGCTGTATTTTTAAATCCACAATTAAAGGAATACTTATTTTTGTATGATTTTGGTCTTAATGGGTGATGCATGTCACTGCTTTTGTTAGCCTAGGAAATATATATAAAGTACATTTTTTCATTAAATATCCATTTTATATTGCACATTAAGTAGTGTATATACAATAACTGTTGGGTTTGAATTTTGATTGTACTAGAATGCTTCATGTAGACATAGATTCACAAAATACTACGTTTCCATAGGTTTTATAAGTCTGTTTGGCTGCCCCTGGTAAGGTGGTATATAAAGGAGGTTGGAGTGAGAATTGAGTAGGTTGCCCCTCAACTCAGGCACGTATTTGCAAACAAAAATATGGATAATAACCTAATTATAGCTGAAGGAAGGCAAAGACTGATGTTACCACCATAAAATTACAATAGCCGATACCAGTTCTGTAAACCATACCAGTGATTACTGTACAGATAAATCCAATGACATAGGTGTCATCCTTTTTGGGGGGCAATCGTTCTTTCTGTCTTTTCCATGGGGCCCAAAACACTATGATCATGTTCTCCACCCGCTTTCATTACTAAACATTATGTTGCCCCATTTGTCTCTGTACCTGTTGTGTGTTGAAACATATTCCCAAATATTATACATCAGAAATATTGGTATCATTGCTATAATTAACCCTGCCAAATAGTGCCAAATAACACTCTTGAAATTAATGTCAAAGGTAGTGCCCCATATTGGGTGGCATGGTGGCTCAGTGGTTAGCACTGCAGACTTGCAGCGATGAGGTCCTTGTTTCAATTCCCACCAAGGGCAACATCTGCAAGGAGTTTGTATGTTCTCCCCATGTTTCGGTGGGTTTCCTTCAGGCACTCTGGGTTCCTTCCAGATTTCAAAGACATACTGATAGGATGTTTAGATTGTAAGCCCCAAGAGGGACAGTATTGCAAAAGTAAGTGTATGTAAAGCACTATGGAATTTATAACACTATATAAATTAATAAAAATTATTATTATATTATATTGTGCTCCCAGACAATAATAATGGACAATAGAGTAAAACTACCACAAAAGGAAGTATTGATCTTCTTTGTGCCCCCATAACCACCATTGCCCCCTTTGTCCCTTCTAGTAGCAGAAATGTCTTTTTGAAAGCAATTATGTACGCTAGCAGGTACCAGTGCCCCATTATATATAAAGTAATAATCCCATGAATATCTCCTTATTAAGTAATAACTGATCCTTACAAATCAATAATGCCTCCTCAGTTCCCCACCTCAAAATTCAATAATGCCTCCTTAGTTCTTGCTTTAAAAATAATAATGCCTTTAAAAAAAAAAAATACTATTCCAACACTGTACCACCTGTGCTGGGATGCTGAAGTCCTGTGCATTCCCCAGCATTCTGTAGGCCTCAGGCCTAGAGTGACCTTCAGCTTGTAACATGGAGTGTGGTACAGCCAATAATCGATGTTTCACTTCTCTACCAAAGTTTCTGTTTCCGAATCCTGTGGACAAGGTTTCTTGGTGCTACTAGAGTCTTCTCACCCTTCATGGTATGTCTGGTAACTAGTGATGAGCAAGTGTAATCGTTACTATTCGCTATTTGCACAGATAGTACGGTATTCGTAAAAACTCGTTACTCGGCGAGTAACGCTGGCGCTCGTGAGTGATTTCTTGATCCTTATCGATCTGACACTAATTGACAGCTCCCTTTACTAATCAATGGGAGCTGGCACTTCAGTGAGAGCCTCTTGAATGCTAGGGTGTCTCTGGGGACATAGCAAGGTGTTTTATGCAGTAGAAAAGCTAAAAAACCCACCCTCTCGCCTTGTCCTGGAAAGACTCGTTTTATTGGCGGATGTGTGCGGGTGGAGCCTACCACTAATTGACTTACATTAGACTCACTATTCGGATCAATATGCAAGTATTAAAAACTATTCGCTACAAATCTTTCGAAGCTGAGCTTTTCACTCTCCGCTCTTCACTATTGTTAACCTAAGGCTACGTTCACATATTAGTGTATTTTGTTGCGCTTTTTTGCGCATGCTTTTTGCCGCGTTTTTCGGCCGCGCAAAAAAGCGCAACAAAATGCGTGAGTGCTTTCACACACTGCTCTTTCTTCTCCCCATAAAGTGCAGGTGATGTCACAGAGGGGAGGAAGAATCTAAGTTCCTCCTCCCCTCTGTGACATTTATGATCGCCCCCATTAGATTTTGCAGTGTATTAATATACACTGCAAAATTAAAATAAAATAAAGGCAAATGTATGTAAAATAGAATGGAATTAAATACTTACTCTCCGGCAGCTATTTGTGCGATTCGGCACGGAGAGATAGGTAGGTACCAGAACAACAGGACCTGTCCTGTTGCCAGAGTGACTTCCGGGCACTGATTGACCGCTCGGTCATATCACATGACTGCGAGCAGCCAATCAGCGCCCGGAACGTCACGATAGGTCCTAGCAGGTCAATTCCTGCGGCGGCTCCTGACTCTCGAACACCCGTCGAAGGGTAAGTATTTCATTGTTTATTATTTTTCATATCTCAGCCTTTATTTAACTTTGATTTCACAGTGTATATTAATACACTGCGAAATCTAATGGGGCCAGTCACGCAGGATTCTTCCTCCCCTCTGTGACATCAGATGCAGCAGTGCCCGCCCTTATAGGAAAAAGCATCGGCTCTGCTGCGTAAAGAATTGACATGGTCATTCTTTTTACGCAGGCGCTTTTTCCTATAAAAGCGTGGCGTATTTTTATGCACTGTCTGCACGGCAAAGTGAATTTCACATTCACTTTGCCGGCAGACAAAAGGCACATTGCGTATTTTGAAAAGCATATGCAATGTGTGAACACAGCCTAAGAATGTCTTTGGAAAATAGGACCAAACATCTACACAAATATATCTATATCAAAAGGTTTTGGATACCTGTGTGTTTATATGAAATATTTTTGCATTTTTTTATACATACATTTCTTTTAGCAAATTTCTTCTGCGGTTTGCATCTGTTACAATATACATACCAAGCTCCTCTATTCATTCAGTTTTAATTCAACAACCAGCTTCCTACACTCTCTGGCTTCTGCCGTTATACATCACTAGATGGTGATGGTGGCCCGATTCTGACGCATCGGGTATTCTAGAATATATATGTAGTTGACATGGATGGTGGCGGGGGGGCAGGATAGAGTTGGTGGGGCAGGATGGAGCCAGCGGGGCAGGATGGAGCCAGCGGGGCAGGATGGAGCGAGTGGGGCAGGATGGTGGCAGGGGGGGCAGGATGGAGACAGCGGGGCAGGATGGAGCCGGTGGGGCAAGATGGAGCCGGCGGGGCAGGATGGAGCGAGCGGGGCAAGATGGAGCTGGAGGAGCAGGATGGAGCTGGAGGAGCAGTATGGGGGGGCAGGATGGTGGCGAGGGGGGCAGGATGGTGGTGGGGGGTAGGATGGTGGCGCGGGGCAGGATGGAGCGAGCGGGGCAGGATGGTGGTGAGCGGGGCAGGATGGTGGCAGGAAGGCAGGATGGAGCGAGCAGGGCAGGATGGAGCGAGCAGGGCAGGAAGGAGCGAGCAGGGCAGGAAGGAGCGAGCGGGGCAGGATGGTAGCGAGCGGGGAAGGATGGTGGCAGGGAGGCAGGATGGAGCGAGCGGGGCAGGATGGAGGGAGCGGGGCAGGATGGAGCGAGTAGGGAAGGATGGAGCAAGCGAGGCAGGATGGAGCCGGAGGAGCAGGATGGGGGGGCAGGATGGTGGCGAGGGGGCAGGATGTGGTGGGGGGGCAGGATGGTGGCACTGGGCAGGATGGAGCGAGCGGGGCAGGATGGTGGCGAGTGGGGCAGGATGGTGGCTGGGAGGCAGGATGGAGCAAGTGGGGCAGGATGGAGCGAGCGGGGCAGGAAGGAGCGAGTGGGACAGAATGGTAGCGAGCGGGGCAGGATGGTGGCAGGGAGGCAGGATGGAGGGAGCGGGGCAGGATGGAGGGAGCGGGGCAGGATGGAGCGAGCAGGGCAGGATGGAGCGAGCGGGGCAGAATGGAGCTGGAGGAGCAGGATGGTGGCGGGGGGACAAGATGGAGCGAGGGGGCAGGATGGAGCGGGCGGGGCAGTATGGAGCTGGCGGGGCAGGACGGAGTCGGCGGGGCAGGATAGTGGCGGGGGGGCCCAGGGGCAGGTTGGAACCGGCAGGGCAGGATGGAGCCAGCGGGGCAGGATGGAGCTGGCGGGGCAGGATGGTGGGGGGGGTCAGGATGGTGGTGGAAGGGCAGGATGGAGCCAACGTGGCAGGATGGTGGCGGGGCAGGATGGAGCGAGCGGGGCAGGAAGGAGCGAGCGGGGCAGGATGGTGGCAGGGAGGCAGGATGGAGCAAGCGGGGCAGGATGGAGCCGGAGGAGCAGGATGGTGGCGAGGGGACAGGATGGAGTGAGCAGGGCAGGATGGAGCCGGCGGGGCAGGATGGAGCCGGCGGGGCAGGATGGAGCCGGTGGGACAGGATGGACCCGGCGGGGAAGGATGGTGGGGGGGGGGCAGGATGGTGGTGGGGGGCAGGATGGAGGTGGGGGGCAGGATGGAGCCGGCGGGCAGGATGGTGGCGGGGGGCAGGATGTTGGTGGGGTTGCAGGATGGAACTGGCGGGGCAGGATGGATGCAGGGGGGGCAGGATGGAGCCGGCGGGGCAGGATGGTTGTGGGGGGGATCAGGACGGTGGTGGAGGGCAGGATGGAGCCGGCGGGGCAGGATGGTGGGGGGGGTCAGGATGGTGGTGGAAGGGCAGGATGGAGCCAACGTGGCAGGATGGTGGCGGGGGGTCAGGATGGAGCCGGCGGGGGGCAGGATGGATATGGGGCGCAGGATGAAGCCCCTCCTGCCTCCCTGTGCTGCTCCTACCCCTCCTCCGCTCCCCGCGCCCCTCCCAAACCCCCCGCCCCCGCTCCTCTATGGTGATAATAAAAATAAAAAGATCCTACCCATCCACCAGCTCGCTCCACCTCTGGCTTCTAGCTCCCAGGACAGGACCTGTCGTTTCTTGGGAAACCGATCAGGCAACAATAGGTCCTCAAGCACTGTAGAAGCTAGAAGACGGAGGTGGAGCGAGCCGGCGAACAGGTGAGTATCCTCACTGAGAATTTTTTTATTTTTATTATCACCGTGGAGGAGCGCGGGAGCAGGGGGAGTGGGGTCCGCGGGGAGCGGCGGAGTAGAGGGAGGGGGGGCCGTGGGGCGCAGGAGGAGCGGAGGGGGCAGGAAGAGCAGGGGTGCCGCAGGGAGCACGGGCAGGAGGAGTGGGGGGCTGTGAGGAGAGCTGCCACTGCGGCCACCGTCGGCCGGACCGTGTATCCCGGCAACAGCGCTACAAATTGGTGTGAAATTTGAACTTTGAATTCTCGCACCTATTTGCACAGTCTGCACAGCGTCCGGCTGGCACCAATGAGCGGCCTCTGTCTGGTGCGCGATTTCTGTAACCGACTGACGCCTTAGACAATTATATAGTAGATTACAAGGCCGGCCTTAAGGCAAAAGTGCATATAAAAATAAGTCCCTACAAATCTTAGAGAAACTCAACCACTCACATCATTATATTGTGGAAATAATTTTATTGCAGTGAGGCTTTTCACATCATTTACCTAACTAATAAATTATCACTAATGATATTTTACTTAAAAAGATTAACATTTCACTTCCATCAACTGGGCTTTCATACAACATACAGTACATCAGCACCCTAGACATATAGTATGCTACCGACTTGCCTAACTGCAGAGGATGAATTCATTAGTGATCCCGATACTGCAGTTTGCTCTTAACCAGTAGAAACCAAAATGCCAGTGGACTATAAACTAATGTTCTGTTGTATGCCTTTAAATTAGCATTTTTACTTGTTATGTTTAGTGAGAACAGCACATATGAATATTCTCCAGAGAGCCATGAGCAATGATTGTCTCAATGTGCCAAGAATTGCTAATACCCTCCAGGCTGGCATTTCATTGTCGTCATGGCTGTAGGAGTTTACTGGTTGCTTTGTTGCTGTATACAATATGGACACAGCATTCCCATCAGTAGTTTTACTTTGAGAATGGAATTCAATGGAAAAATTACATCTAAACTCTAGAGAATAATGCATATACTTGCAACCCTTTATAGCTCACAGAATCATAGAATGGTAGGGTTGGAAGGGACCTCCTGGTCCAACCCCTGCACACAACAGGATTGAGTAAATCATCCCAGACAGATGTCTGTCCAGCCTCTGTGTGAAGACTTCTATTGAAGGGGATCTCACCATCTCTTGTGGCAGCCTGTTCCACTCATTGATCACCCTAACTGTCAACAAGATTTTTTTCACTTTTAATCTTTGTCTCCTCCCATTCAGTTTCCTCCTATTAATTCTAGTCATACCTTGTGCAAATTAGAATAAAGCTTATCTCTCTACAGTGTGACAGACCTTGAGATATTTGTAGACAGCTATTAAGTATCATCATTGTCATCTTTTTGTTTGAAAGCTAAACATTTTCTAATCCTGTAACCGCTCCTCATACATAGGTTATATACAGGAGAAAATAAGAGAATAACCTTCTATTTGCAATTAAAAGGGTTTTATCATTCCCTTTCACAGAAGGCACACAACAAGAGGCAGTCAAAGTGCACTAGTGTATGAGATACAGAATAGAGACATAGGGTACAAGTATTATCTTACATTAGATGATGCCGGTCAGGGGGCGGATACCACTTCCAGCGACGCCCAATGCATCATTTCCGGTCACGAGGACGCTGCTCTCGGATGCGATAGCATTATATAATGACAACCACATCCATGGCTGCTCCATCCCCTGATGAGGTGACCGCTGCTACAAGCGGGGTCATGAAACGTTCATTGGGGTGGGACTGGGACCTCTCTCCCTTTTGTGCCCTGGTGCCGGTGGTGTGGCTTCAGACCTTGATGGGTAATTGAAAAATGACCATCTTATGTTATTGGTGCACCTTGGTATATACCTGTGATTTCTCTTGTTGTAGCACTTTACAATTATGGAAATATGCAATATTAACAGTGAAATGTAAAACTGTAAGCACTGTACGAAATCCTGATGGCTGTATGCACTTTAAATGGAAGAGAAAACAATTTGGGCATTTATGTATAAAATGAGGAAGATGGAGTGCATATACTAATATAATAATGCTTGTACCCCATGTCTCTATGCTGTATCTCATGCACTAGTGCACTTTGACTACCTCTTGTTGTGTGCCTTCTGTGAAAGGGAATAATAAAACCCTTTCAATTGCAAATAGAAGCCTATTCTCTTGTTTTTCCTGTGTATAATCTTAGCCGAGTTGCTTCTAGAGGAAGGACTACATGTGTGGATCCTGTCCTCGATATGATTTGGAAATTCTGTGTATTAATTATACACAGGTGTAAAATGTGGAGTCTGATACAGTACCAGCTATGATGATGAGATTTTAAAGGGAATCTGTCCATATGATCAACCCTCCTTAGCCATCCATATGGGCATGCAAGTCATATATCTCCCTGAGAATCTGCCTCCAAAGCTCGTTTTAAATGAAATGGGAGTTACCAGTGTGAGAAATATACAAGGTGGGCCATTTATATGGGAATGGTTATGATATCAACTTCCTGTTAGTGGTATATGTAGTACATGGGAAGGGGAAAACTTTTCCAAATAGGTGGTGACCATGGTGGCCATTTTGAAGTTGGCCACTTTGGAGCCAACTTTATTTTTTTCAATGGGAAGAGGGTCATGTGACACATCAAACGTATTGAGAATTGCATAAGAAAAACAGTGGTGTGCTTGGTTTTAACGTAACTTTATTCTTTCATGCGTTATTTACAAAGATAATGGGGCCATTCTTTATCAATAGAAACCTCAATGCCACTGTATATCTGAATCATGTAGTAATTTCAGATATGGCACTGAGGTTTTCATTGATGAAGAATGGCCCCACTATCTTTCTAGCCCATATACCACACCATACCATCAATACCGTATTTGTGTTCCAACAGCCTTGGAGGGATCTATCCACTGTGGGTTAGTTTCAGACCGATAGCGGTGGTTTTGTTTGTTAACTTCACCATTCACATAAACGTTTTCCTCATCACTCATCTGAAGGCAGTTATCTATGCTGTGAAGATACGAGATGTGCAGCGTCTGAAACAACGGATACTGGAAGCCTGTGCTAGCATTTCTTCTGTGACGTTGCTATTAGTGTATCAAGAGTGGGAGAAGAGGGTTTCATTGACAATCCAACACAATTTCAACACATTTTATAAGTGGTTATAAACTTGTAAATAACTCATGAAAGAATAAAATTACATTAAAACCAAGCACACCATAAGTATTATGTGTCACATGACCGTCTTCCTATTGAAAAAAATAAAGTTGGATCCAAAATGGCCGACTTCAAAATGGCCACTATGGTCACCACCCATCTGGAAAGGTTTTCCCCCTCCCATATACTAATGTGCCACAAACAGGAAGTTGATATCACCAACCATTCCCATTTTATTTAGGTGCATCCATATACCGTATATACTCGTGTATAAGCCGACCCGTGTATAAGCCGACCCCCCTACTTTTGCCCCCAAAAACTGGGAAAACTTATTGACTCGCGTATAAGCCGAGGGTGGACTCCAGCACAGGTATACAACCCCCAGCAGTGAGGTATACAGCGGTTGTGGAGCCCCTCGGGACGGGCATTCGGTGCCGGACCGGGGTGCTGCTGGGGGATGTCACGGCGGTCCTGGTCCGGACCGTGTCCCGGGCCCGCACAATAAAATGGGGGGTTATTTACAGGGAATTTGTCACTCGTGACGCCACCCACTATATGCGGCCAGTAATGGGGCCGCCGCTGCTGCAGAACCTCCGGGGATGATGGGATAGCAGCTTTGATAGAATAGTTCCTGTGGGCAGAACTGGGTTCCCCGGGGCAGTGGTAGTAGTAGTTAAAGTCTGTGAAGATAGTTATTGATGCTGCAGGAGAGTAGGGGTAGCAGTATATGAGGGCAAGTGGGGCTTCAGTATAAGGATCACACACACTCACGGTTTCTGTTGTTTTCCAAGTCTTTACTTGCAGATGGTAAATCACAATATTGTCCACGGAGTCTGTACCAGGTTGCTCTCACCCTGAACGGGTCCTTGGCTTCCTACTTAAACGCTGTGTGTGGCCCTGCTGCTGCTTGTAGCTATACTGCTGGCCCTGTCTCTGCTCACGGGTACCAATATGCTGGGCAACTTGAGTCCTCTGTGTCACTGACTCCTTCGTGTTGCTTTGCTATGGTGTGGTGAAGATGGTGGACCTTCACTATGCCGGTGTTTACTGTCCTGTCTGTCTCAGGCACAGCCTCGGATCCGGTATCCGTCTTAAGCGTCTCCCCGGAATCAAGCTTTTGGGGTAACTCTTTATCCCGGGTATGTTCCTCTGTTAATCTGTCTCCTTTCCTCAGACCTCTCAGGACCTCCACTGCTACCTGGCTCAGCTCCTGAGGTAAACTCCACTGCAGACTCTCCTCTGAACTGAACTAACTGTCACTCTTGCTCTGTGGTAAACAACTTAGCTCCTCCCACTAGTGCAGGTGCCACCTAAGCTCCTCCCACTTTCTAGTGTAGTATTATGTGGGGATTAAACCTGTGTTGTTTCTGTGGCATATTAACCCTTGGGGTGCCACACAGCCTCCCCAGTGGTAGTATACAGCAGCCCCAGAGGTATATACAGCCCCAGAGGTATATGCAGCCCCAGAGGTATATGCAGCCCCATATGCAGCCCCAGAGGTATATGCAGCCCCAGAGGTATATGCAGCCCCAGAGGTATATGCAGCCCCAGAGGTATATGCAGCCCCAGAGGTATATGCAGCCCCAGAGGTATATGCAGCCCCAGAGGTATATGCAGCCCCATATGCAGCCCCAGAGGTATATGCAGCCCCAGAGGTATATGCAGCCCCATATGCAGCCCCAGAGGTATATGCAGCCCCAGAGGTATATGCAGCCCCATATGCAGCCCAAGAGGTATATGCAGCCCCAGAGGTATATACAGCAGCCCTAGTGGTGTATACAGCAGCCCCAGAGGTATATACAGCAGCCCTTAGGTAGTATACAGCAGCCCCAGTGGTGTATACAGCAGCCCCAGGGCTGTATACAGCAGCAGCCCCAGGGCTGTATACAGCCGCAGCCCCGGAGGTATACAGGCCCCCCCATCAAGCTCCAGGGCCCCCCCCCTTGCGCGGCACCCTGTAAAGTAAAATCATACTTACCAGTGTCCTGTCGCGCTGTCCGCAGCTTGCCGACACACGATCCCGGGCTTCAATCCGCGTCTTCCGGCTTCCGACTTCCTGTTGTCGCGGGCAATGACGTCATTGCCCGCGACTACAGGAATGCGGAAGACGCGGAATGAAGCAGGGGATCGTGTGTTGGCAAGCTGCGGACGGCGCGACAGGACACTGGTAAGTATGATTTTACTTTACAGGCTGCCGCGCAAGGGGGGGGCCCTGGAGCTTGATGGGGGGCCTGTATACCTCCGGGGCTGCGGCTGTAAAATTTATATACTCGCGTATAAGCCGAGGGGGGACTTTTCAGCCCAAATTTTGGGCTGAAAAACTCGGCTTATACGCGAGTATATACGGTAAATGGCCCACCCTATAGATCAGAAGAGCAGACTGTCAGTTATTACATGTCTCACACTAGTAACACCCCATTCTCATTTAAAATAAGCTCTGGGGCAGACTCAAGAAAATCAGTGTGCATCCCACAAATTTTAACAGGTAATTTACTTATTAGCGAAAACACGGATTCCTCTAGAATAAAACGTCTTATTGCAGATATCAATAAATCATTATTTCATATAGGGTTGATCCTACAGATAGATCTATTCTAAAAATCAATTTAAAAATCAATTCTATTCCTTGTGGTTTCTCTTTGTAATTTGGAACCTGTCAGACTGATTTTTAAATCTGCAGTATGTTAATTCCGAATACTCAGTGTGCACACATAGCTTTATGAGAAGCAACTGTTGAGAAAATCTGTGCTCACTAAAGACAAATTTTAATGTTAAATTAAGGATGCATGATTGGTTTATAAGGAGTGAAAAGATATATTAGGCTAGGGTCACACTTGGAAGGCACAATCCACTAACCGGATCCATTACCGGATCCGGTATTGGACTGTGCCTTAATACTTATTTTAATCTGTAAAATTGCAACCCTCATTCTGGATCTGAATGCATTAATGCATCCGGTTTTGAAATGAGGATTTTTGCAAATTTTAAAAACCGCATCCAGATCTGGATCCGCTACCGCAAGGTACATTTATGTACCTTACAATACCTGATCCGGTTCCCATAGGGTCCCATTTTAAAAACAAACGGATCTAGTTTTGCAACCGGTCCAAAAAATGCAGCCTGCATGATTTTTACCGCAAGCTGCAAAACCGGATCTGGTAACCGAATTGCAAATAGTGCAATCCGGTTTTACAATGGAAGCCTATGGGCTGCGGATCCGGAATCTGATCCGTATGAATAAAAAAACGCAGGTGTGACCCTAGCCTTATAAAGTATTTTATTTTTTATTGTACAAATTATGAAACAAAATATAACCTGAAGTCTTGTTCACACTCACCGTTTTACAGCACCATTAAAGTAAATGAGATTTCTAAAATCTCATGCACATGCTGATAAAAAATATGTATGTACTGTGTTAGCCAGGAAATAGAAAAATATTAAAATCTGAGAGTCCTCATTGGTTGATACCTTTTAATGGCCAACTGAAAAGATGGTAAATAATAGCAAGCTTTCCAGACTACTCGGGTCTCACCTTGAGGCTGATATCAGAGAAGAAAAGACCTGAGCAGTCTGGCAAGCTTGCTATTGTTTTCCATCTTTTCAGTTAGCCATTAAAAGGTATTAACCACTGAGGACTCTCAGATTTTAACATTTTTCCATACACATGCTGGGTTTCTTGCAAATTTGAACTATCAAAGCTTTTTCTTTTTAAATTCTGCAATCATTCAATTCTTTAGCGTTTTTTCCATAGTTCAAATGAATGCAGAAAACCCGCTAGTAAAAACAAGTCAGAAACATGTGTATTTTACACAGCTCTTTTCCTGTCAACACTTTAGTTTTTGCCGCAGGAAAATCTTCTGCAAATACATAATGTGTGCACATACCCTTAAATAACCTTTTCCAGACTAGTTTGCATACAAATGGCTTCTGTAATGGACACTGTAGATCAGCAAAAACTGTTCTTTTTGTCCTCCCAGATTTGTAAATTTGTTCCTTTAAAATCATTAATTGGCAATCGTACGGTTAACAATGCCCATGTGATTATCCGTACATCATCTCATTAACCAAGGGCTGGGACAATATTCTTTATTATTGCATGCTCCCAGAGCTTCATCTACATAATAATATTTAAATTGTATAAATTATTCAGGAATCTTGATTTCACATTTCAAATTAAAATAGCAGCCGATCAGCGACTCTGCAATCTGGGATCAGCTTTGATGTTTCTGTGCTGACGGGTTGAGCAAAGAAAATGAAAATAAACAGCAGCCGTTACCATGGGAACAGTCATCCGCACTCCATGAGCCAAACTAATATATCTGTGCAATCTGCCAGTATTAAGGGACAAGGTTTACCCTTCCACTAGGTTACGGAAGCAATTATTGTGAGAAATATTGTGAATTTAAAAATGCTAATTTTACATTCTGAGCAATTGAATGCGAGTCTGCAGGGACATGTGACGTAGAGGACTGTGTGTATAGTGGTGACTCTATGTGAGGCTGCCATTGTCCTAGGCACAGTGTGTAATCTGACCTTAATTTACCAGACATGCTCAGGACTTTTATATCTTACTAGCTGTAGTCTCCAGTGTTGCCCGGAATGGAAACTAACTGTTCTTACCTATAACAAAATAGAATGGGTTATTAATGTTTTGCTTTTCTCTGCAGAGATACACAGGCTGCAAGTGTAGTACAGGGGTGATGGGTGGGCTTCTGATGTAATACAGGGGCTATGTGTGGGCTCCTGGTGTATTGCAGAGGCTATATGTGGGCACAGGCTGTAATACAGGGGCTATTTGTGGGCACAGTCTACAATACAGGGGCCATGTGAGGCATAGACTGTAAGTGTAATACAGGAACTATATGTGGGCTCCTGGTGTAATACAGGGCTACATGGGTACAGGCTCTAATATAGGGGCTTATGTGAGGCTTCAAGTGTAATACAGTGGCTATGTGTGGGCACAGGTTGCAATACAGGGAGCTATGTGTGAGCTCCTGCTCTAATTCAGAGGGCTATTGTG
>JARQOC010000002.1:183572567-183765976 GCA_033576535.1 Allobates femoralis
ACTGTTAGAGCCCTACACACACCTTTTCATCATTCCCAATTAAACCTTTGGCATATAAACCTATTCACACTCACAATTCACTAGGGCATAGTGCTAGGACTTGGCAGTGGAGAGCTCCTTGTAAGTGGGTGCCAAGCTTAACCGCTAGTGGCCATGAACGGGAACTAAGACCTCCATTTTATCCTATTTACCTTAGAGCAGTTACTGCAATTCATACATTCACTTGATCCTCATGTTTCCAGTGCCACTCATTATTTCATTTATTTCATTTATCATATATAGTAGTGTCGCGGCAGATGACTGTAATTGTAAGTATATTATTTTCTGCCTGCACCTACGCTTAAAGTGGTGATGCCGTCATAACCTGATTCATATATTGCTTATTTTTGACTGAGCTCCCACTATATTATTTTCCCTTCCCTCCCTTTCCCTAGTTTGGTGTCCACACAAGGACAACACTGTTAGAGCCCTACACACACCTTTTCATCATTCCCAATTAAACCTTTGGCATATAAACCTATTCACACTCACAATTCACTAGGGCATAGTGCTAGGACTTGGCAGTGGAGAGCTCCTTGTAAGTGGGTGCCAAGCTTAACCGCTAGTGGCCATTAACGGGAACTAAGACCTCCATTTTATCCTATTTACCTTAGAGCAGTTACTGCAATTCATACATTCACTTGATCCTCATGTTTCCAGTGCCACTCATTATTTCATTTATTTCATTTATCATATATAGTAGTGTCGCGGCAGATGACTGTAATTGTAAGTATATTATTTTCTGCCTGCACCTACGCTTAAAGTGGTGATGCCGTCATAACCTGATTCATATACTCCTGGGGTTTGGCCCCCGACCCCAGGGGTGGCTGGTTTAAAGGACATTGTCTGTAGATGTGCCCCATCTTGTTGCATCGGCGACAGATGGGTTCTCCTGTAGGACTGTGGCAATCGGTGGTCCTCCCATGGAGCGACATGGTCTTCTTTCCTCTCATCCACGGGACGTCCTCTGGGCTGTCAGAAAGCGGAATCTTCCCTGATGGCTCGGTCTCTGTCTTTAGCTGTAGGGCTTTCAGGACTTACTCAGCAAGCGTATCTCAGAGCAAAGGCTATCAAATCTATCAGGTGCCACAGCCTGCACATTTGTCTCAGCAGCAGGTGAGGGAGAAGGTGCTACTTGTTCAGGAGAAGTGCTACCCTGCCACTGTTGAAGTGCAGGATCTTGGGTTGCCGCTGCGCTTTGTCAGTACTCAGCAGAGCGAAGGGGTGGGGCTTATCTTCACACTCTTTTCCAACTGTTCCGCCTCCTTTCTTCCTGCTCTGCGATGCAATTCAATTTCTGTAGCGCAGTAATGGTGGCACAGCTTAAAAGTTCACAAAACATAGTCAATATATTTTACACAGTACCCGGTAATACCGGGCACAGGATCCTGTTCGTGATGCCAGGAAGCTGACCCACTCCAGCGTTGGGGTACACGGATCCCAGGTGTTAGTTATGGGTGATGTCAATGATAGCCGGTTCCCGGGGCCATGGCCCTGGTGGTCACTCAAAAATCGGTTGCAAGAATAAAATAAAAGTAATTTGTGACGCCACCTTAGGTGTCTGGTGATAGCACCGGCGCTGATGCAGACCTCCGGGGATGATGGATGGGCAGCCAGGTAGTAACGCTCCCCGTAGGTGGAGCGGAATCCCCGGGGCAGCGTAGTAGGGATCTGGGCTCACGCAGGGAGGTGGCTCTGCAAGCTGAGGTGATGGAATAGTCTATGCATGATGCAGGCTAAGGGTGGTAAGGACTGGCACACACACGCTGGGAGTAGTTTTCTTACCTTTTACTGATGTTAAGCAGGCGCTGTCCAGGGTACACTTCCAGGTGGTCGGGAAGCACTTTAGGATCTCCACATCTTGTGAGTTGTAAGGCCTCCCTGTCTTTCTCCTTGCTCACGCGGAAGCCCTGACCTGTTTTGAACTTGGCCTGGCCTCCTCTGTGTCTCTCACCCGTGTTGACTGCCCTGAGAACCCTCCTTTGGATGCAGCTACTCTCCTGCAGTTCCTGGCTCTCATGTTGAAGGTGCTGTGGGTGCCCAAGAGACTGGAGTCTCCTTGATATTCCGGTGTTTTCTGCTGGGCTAAACTCTCCCTGGCAGACTCGGACTCTAGTGTCCGGGTTACTTCTCTGGGTGAACCAGTATGGCTCCTCTGCCCCGTTTCTCTGTTCCTCGCCTTGCCTTCATCCCTCACTCTTGGGTACCTCACACTGGCTAAGGCTCTTCACAGTACTGCTCCGTACTGCATGGACTAACAGACTCCCTAACTCTGCCCCCAGCACCTGTATGTATAGGGGATCTTTCCTAAGGGCAGCAAGTGGGGTTCCCCCTACAGGCCTGGGTTGGAAAGTGTTGTATGTGTGAGGTGTACCAGATGTGGAAATCCCTCCATGCACTAGGTGTTTCTGTGGCTACCTGTAACCACAGTGTTCCACACCTGCATGTTTAGTGGCTACAGGCCTCTGACCTGACGGTCTGAGGTATATAAATTCATGACAATACATACACTCCTGTAGAACAGGGCTGGCCAAGTGGAGTCCTCAAGGGCTACAAACAGTGCATGTTTTCAGGATTTCCTCAGCGTTGCGCTAGGTGCTGATTTTATCACCTCTGCAGGTGATGAAATTAGCACCTATGAGATGCTAAGGAAATCCTGAATCTTCCACTGTTTTCAGACGTTGAAGACTGGTGGGCAACCCCTGCTTTAGAAGTCTCTGGGGAAATAGCCAGGGAACAAGAGGAAACCTCAAGCCCTTTCACCACGACTGCTCTCCCGGGACCCACTAACTTTTTTTCTTTGTATATGTGATTCAGATTTCTTTTTTTCTGATCTAAATGTTGCATAGTACTTCTGAACTCATATAGACTTTCCTGGCTTCAGGATATACATGCAAATTCCGATGCAATTACTAAATATTTGCTTCAAAAGAAGCATCAAACATTGTACCATGGGCATGGGGTCTTACAACAATAGGGTGGGTTCACAGTCACGGAAAGCATCCCCATATGCTGTGTAAGAACAGTCATGCAGGCACCTGTGAGAGTGGGATAGGTGGTGCCATCACAAATATTAGTGCCGTTCAGACTTGAGGGTCACACAGGGGCAATCCCGCAAGTTTGAACTGCGCTGCACTCCGTGACGTCACTGCTCCTCACGCATTGTCTCACGAGACGGCGCGATATCGCGGCTCTTAAGAGACAGCTAGTGTTACGAGTGCTGACGCCGCTGAGGTCATCTCAGGTCACTCTGTGAGATTTTCTGGTGTGTGATACCCACTGTGAAACCTGAGACAACCTCAGGGAAGTCATGAGGATGTCTCAGGTTCATTAGCGGGCCCGAAAGCATGGTGAGCAAGACAGCGGTGATGAAACTTGCTAAGTAAAATGTTTTGAGTTATGTTTGGCAGCTTTTGGGCAACTTTAAAGGTGTTTTTTAGGCCCTTGATTTTTATTTATAGGTTTGCCAGGTGCTGCCGGGCCCTTGGTGGTGCTTGGTTCTGCCGGGCCCCTGGATGCCTGGTGGTGCCGGGCGCCTGGTGTTGCCTGGTGGTGCAGGGTGCCTGGATGCCAAGTGGTGCTGGGTTACTGGGGCCTGGTGCTGCTGGGTGCCTTTCGATGCCGGGTGTCTGGGTGCCTGATGCTGCCAGTTGCCTGGTGGTGCTGGGTGCATTGTGCTACCTGGATGCCTGGAGCTTTTGGGTGCCTGGGTGCCTGGTGCTGCCAGGTGCCTGGTGCTTCTGGATTGCTACCGGGTGCTGGAGACTGGGAGCCACAGAGGAAAAACTTGCTGGGTACCTGGTGCCAGAGACCGGGAGGCGCAGAGGAAGAAGCTGCTGGATACTTGGTGCCAGAGATCGGGAGCCACAGAGGAAGAAGCTGCCTGGTGCAGGGCGTCTGGTGACAGAGACCAGGAGCCACAGAAGAAATAGCTGCTGGATACCTGGTGCCAGAGACCGGGAGCCGCAGAAGAAGAAGCTGCCAGGTTAGTGGTGCCAGAGACTGGGAGCCGCAGAGGTAGAAGCTCCCAGGTGCAGGGTGCCTGGTGCCAGAGACTGGGAGCCGCAGAGGAAGAAGCTGCCGGGTGCCTGGTGCCAAAGACTGGAAGCCACAAAGAAAGGAGGTGCCTGGTGCCGGAGATCAGGAGCCGCAGAGGAAGAAGCTGCCCGGTGCCTGGTGCCGGGTACCTGATGCCGGAGACTGTGAGCTGCAGAGTAAGAAGCTGCCTGGAGCCAGGTACCTGGTGCTGGAGACCAGGAGCCGCAAATGAAGAAGTTACCTGGTGTTGGGTGCCTGGTGCCGGGCGCCTGGTGCCAGTGAGCGGAAGACTGGGAGCCGCAGAGGAAGATGCTGCCTGGTGCTGGCAAGTGAGAGACCGGGAGACGCAGAGGAAAAAGCTGCCGTGATCAGGAGTGTTGAATTAGGTAAGGTGCTGTTACAGCCGAAGATAGCAGCCTGGGAGACACAGACTGGGATGGTTGAATGGATGGATGGGGCGGCCTGGCGGAGGGGGCAGAATGGGATGCATGGGTGGTGGGGGGCAGCATGGAAACAGGGAGAGAATGGGATGGATGGGGGGCAACTTGGAAAAGGGGGAGAACGGGATGGATGGGGGGGCAGCATGGAAAAGGGGGGAGAAGATGGATGGATGGGGAAGAAGCTACATGGATGGATTAGGGAGAAGGTACATGGATGGTTTGGTGAATGGGGAGAAGGTACATGGATGGATGAGGGGATAGAGGGAGAAGGTACATGAATGGATGGGGAGAAGAAGCTACATGGAACGTAGGGGGAGAAGCTATATGTATTACCTATACACACACACTGACACTATATACAGAGTTCCTGTGTATTATGTCAATGGTGATCATTGCATTACCTGTACACTGACACTATATACAGAACTCCTGTGTATAATGTCACTGGTGATCACTGCATTACTTGTACACCAACCCAATATACAGAGCTTTTTTACATTTTTATTAATTTAGTATTATTTGTCACTATGTGGTGGCATTATGTACTTTGGTCATGACATGACGGTATTTGTCCCTTGTATGTGGTATTATTCGGTCACTATATAGTGCTAATATGTGGTCTCATGGTGTGGCAGTATTTATACCTTGTATGTGGTAGCATTTGATCACTATGTGATGGTATTATGTGCTTTGGTCATGGTGTGGCGGTATTTGTGCCTTGTATGTGGCATTATTTGGGCACTAGGTCATGGTAATATGTGATTTGGTCACGTGTGGTGGTATTTCTGCCTTCTATCTGGTAATATTGGTCTTGGTAGAGTGTATTGTGGTCAGTCACTTGTTTTATCTGATATCAATAAGTGGAAACTTCTTTATTTACAATAGATATTAAATACTTGGATGTTTAACCCCTCTCTGTCCTGTGACACAGCAGCAGAGATGCAGTTACAGAGGTGCGCCAGAGAAAGCAAGTTGAGCATTTGGTGAGATTTTCACTTCAGTATTTCTAAGACAAAACCAGGAGTGAGTGATAAATGCATAAAAAATAATCTCTGATTGCTCCACTTCTGGTTTTGTCTTACGAATACTGAGGTAAATAACTCACCAAATGCTCAAAGTGCCACATTCTTCTGATGGTGCGGATTCCACCAATAAATAAGTGATCACCTTCCGAACCTGTGCATCGCTGATAACTTGTTTTCACCAAAAAATCCCTTTAATGCAAACTACAGTAATTATACATCACAGTAATGGTGAGCGCACAGTGATGTGCAGGAGCCGCCTGTATTTTACAGTCCACACTCCACTATAATAGGTACAACGGATAACAGGTATTTGCATATAGCTGAAGAATGGGTGGGCCCGGATGGGTAGACCTGGGCAGGTGGGCCTGGGTTAGTGGGCCCCTGGAGTTAAAATCCCTGGTTTGCCCTAGACACCCCAGTCCGGCGCTAATGATGAGGGTCAAGATCCCAGTTGGAATTAATCCAGAGTCACAGAGCTGAAAAGCTCAACAGAGAAGGAGGAAGAGGAAGACGAGGATTTTAGGTTGTGTCTTCACACACAGAGACTGAGTGCTGCAAGCACGACTGCATCGTCAGCCACAACTCTGCCTCTGAACAGCAGTGATCGTGGCTCTGCAGGTGTCAGGGGCAGTAATGGTTCTAGTCTGGGCCTTTATTTAAACACTGCAAAGGATGATCAAAGTTTGTAAAAAAAAACTTTAGTAGAAGCAAAAAAACAAACAATTTGACTACTTTGTTCATGAACCACCACATCACATGACATGGTATCATGCATTACTCTGGCAAAGTTACTGCACTAAAACTGGGCCTCACCGAACACTGTCCACCACATTAATCACATCTTCTGCTTCTTCCTCCTCTATCGCCATGGCAAGTGTTGACCGACAGGTTTACAGCCGAAGAACCTCCACTTGTTTACCTGCTAAAGTGGAGGCCAGTAACAGCCCCTCAGCTATTACAGAAGTGAACAAGCCTGCTGGTTTTGACTGATCTCAGACACTGAGTACAACATTTGTTCGTCAACCCACCATAAAATCTCCGCCTGCACCTCACTCACAGTGCAGCAGTTTGTCAGGTACACCCTACTCCACCCACTCTCAGCACAGCAGCAAGCCCTCGTCGTGCAGATGTGGTCATGTAAAAGATTATTTCCTCTTACACATCCCAAAGCAAAGAGTTTGAATTTCACCATCTCCAATTTGAGGCCACAAAAATATTGCCTTTCTGCCTAGAGGACACAGATGCTTTCCGAAAGCTGATGGTTGTTGCAGCATCCCCCAGACAAAAACACCCGTTCCTTGAGAAATTCTCTGCATGACAGGGTGCATATCACCACTAACCCCTAGATGAGCAAACATGGCCAGGGTCATTACATCTCCCTCATTTGGTACTGGGTGATTCTGGTGGCTGTGGAGCTAGGTGGGGAAGGGGCTACTTCCCAAGTGTTGAAATCCCCCAGGCTTTTGGAACAAACCTCTGCATTTAACTCTTCAGCCACTGCTTCTGCTTCTTCTACCTCCTCTAGGGCCTCTAGCTGCACTCTCGACGTCTTCACTT
The DNA here is from genome assembly GCA_033576535.1 of Allobates femoralis. NCBI lineage: Eukaryota > Metazoa > Chordata > Amphibia > Anura > Aromobatidae > Allobates > Allobates femoralis. The sequence goes on from JARQOC010000002.1 coordinate 183,579,667, forward strand.
AATGTTCCAACAGTCCTAGCAGAATCCCCCCCCACCTCCATACTGCACTGTCAGAGCTCACCGCCATAAGGCAGTGGTGGAATTAAAATGCCTTGGCGATGTGAGTGTCGAGCCCCAGGCCTGAGGGGTACTTGGGTATCAGGCTCAGGGGGGTTTACGGGGATGTCACAGGTGGCGGTGCCTGAGCCTGTGGCCTGGGTGACACTTTAAAAGGGGGAATTATGTACAAGGGATAAAGTTGTTGTCTCGTGATGCCACCTGTAGTACATGGTGATGGTTCACCAGCGCCATCACAGTCCTCCGGAGGGCGATGGTATCGCGGCAAGAATGGCAAAGCTCCCTACAGGTGGAGCTGGTCCTCCGGGGCAGTGTTGCTGTAAACAAAAGGTTGATTTTGCACAAGACATGGAGGCAAAGTCACTCTCTCCCGGGTACTTTACCGTAAACAGTCAGCAGCAGAATACAATGTCCACAGTTCAGCAAGATGTTAGACAAACAGGTAGCCCTACAGGTGGCTGCAAGTGGATGCCAGGTGGTATGCAGGTACCCGTCGTATGCCTTAGTTGACGAACCCTTGTCCTTTCTTCCCCACCTAGGATTAGTCCAGACCCATTTAGTCCTTGAAGGTACTTTAGGGGCTCCCATCCCTCGCAGTGAAGAAGCAGGCGGACCGCTTCATGTGGCAGGGTGCTGCAGCCAGTGAACAGACTGCAGCAGCTGGTTGACGACCTTAGAACTGGACTTTGGCCGTGTCCTCAGTTCCGGCGTTCCTGTGGTGGACTGGGGAAGCTCCATGGAGTATGGTCGCTCCACGCTGGGTTTCCCCCTTTCTCTCGGGCCCAGACTCACGCACACGTCAGGCACCCTCTCTCAGGATCCCCTCAGAATCCCCTTTCATCTTTCCTCAGGATCAGACTGGAGCTGTCCTGTTAGATCTTCCGACTCTCTCCACACTCCTAACTCCTCTCCTCCAAACCGACTCCAACTCTCCTTTTTCCTCTTTGACTCCCTCTAGAGGTGACTACATCCCTCCCAGGAGTAACCTCCCACCACTACTCTAGTGTGGGAGTGCAGAATTGGGTCCCACCCACCAGCCCAGCATCCACTTGCAGTTGGGGAAAATTACACTGCTTTTATGAGTGTAATACTCCGGTGTGACCATCGATGGCGCCACATGAGTCACACAGCTGAATAGTTGTGGACAGCTATGCAGGCCACATTTGAGCAATGGCTGTCTCCACTAAACCTGAAGCCAGTAAACGCTGTGTTTGATAACGGTGCAAACTTGGTGGCATCCCTACATCGGGGCAAATGTACACACGTGCCTTGCATGGCTCACATCTTCTACCTGGTTGCCCATTAATTTTTTTACCACTATCTCAGCCTGGATGAACTGCTGCACAAGGCACAGTCACTGGGTGCTACCATCCCCCGTTCTCACACCACAGCTCATCAACAAGCATTACTACAAAGATTTGACAACCAGTTAACCGTTTGGAATGCGGTGTGTCGAAAAAGTGGAATTCCACTCTGCACCTATTGCAGCGACTGTGGCAGCAGCAACAAGCCCAGGCACAGTATGTAATGATGCAAGTATCTGAAAAGAGACAGAGGACATCTTCCCCCTGACAGAATGAGTGGTAGGTGGCCAGGGAAACCATGAGTGACTGCGAGAGGAGAGAAAAGGTCTGGTGCCATCCACATTGAGAGGGTACTGACAGGCCCTAGTAAAGAGTGCTCCACGGACCATACCCTGAGGCTACCTGACTAAAGTCCCCGGCGTGTGAACTTTGCATCAGCTGACAAGACACGGAACCTTGCTGTTTTTGCAATAGTGTTTTTTTTAGGCGCCAAATGTTTATTTTTTCGGGACTAGCTGCAGCCAACATGAATCATAGACTTGTGTGAGACCACATCTGAGGTTAACGGTACCGTAGCTTTAGGATACCTAGGTATCCCTATGCTAGGTGTATAAGAGTCATTGATATAGTTTCATGCCTTATAATTGTTAGTTGTGATAAGTTTATCGGTGTGCCATCCGAGGGGTGCCCATTGAATACCCTCACCAGATTTACACCCCTCCTTCCTTCAGCTAGTTGAATTAATTGTTGACATAGTGTTTAGATAAAATTGTTCCGGATCTTAGTGTAATTCATATAACCTGGGAACCTTGGGATTGGCAAATTGATTTCAGCATTCACTGAGTGTGTATAATTAATAGAGATAGTGTCCTAGGGGGATTCTGAGACTCTTACTTTCTATACTGAACTGTACCGTAATCCCCATTTCAGTAAAGAAAGTGTTATTTATTCTTGCCTACATCTCAGTTTGTGACTCACTGGATCTCTTTTGGACCTCCGGTCACTACAAAGATACAAATAAGTGTAATGTCCCGACCCTCATCACACAGGCAGGTGCCATGGGATGGTGGAGTAGAGCGAAAGAGGGGGGCTCATGTTACCAGACAAGCTGGTAGTGCATGTGCAGGAGCCAAGGAACAAATGGAAAAATATGAGGATGAAGAGGTAATGGACACAGAATAGACAGGAGATGAGAAAGAAATTAGTCTCCATTCTGTTGTCCGAGTTTGGCAGGAGAAGATAGAGGAAGGAAGCTTAATTTTTTTTGCCACCACCAGCACAACAAGGACTTGGGCCTCATGGATGAGTCAGATACATGAGCGCCTTCATGTTGCACTATTTGCATCATGATGACTGTAATGTTAGGTTTCGAATTAGCGATGACTATTGGGTTGCCACACTGTGGGATCCGCGGTACAAGAATAAATTTATGCAGATGCTTACTGCCCTGGGCAGGAAAAAGTACATACTGGAGTTTCAAAAAAAGCTTGTAAACAATCTTAGGACTGGGTTTTCCATCCCAGCAGTGAGGAACACACTGCGCATCGCAGATCTTCACTTCCAACCCGGGGGACGTTAAAGGCCCCGTCACACGTGTCAATATCGCTAGCGACATCGCCGAACAGTGACGTGTTCAGGTGACAGCACAACGGAACTGTGATATATCACTGGTCACAGGTTAACAGGTTTATGAACATGTTCATAAACCTGTCAATCTGCAACCAGTGATTAGGCTGGATCGCGCCATCTGACACCGCAATAGCGATGTTGGCAGCGATCCAGCCTATACCGCAGCATTGCTGCGGATCGCTCGCTGAGTTGATTCCAGCCCAGCGAGCGATGGCTCCGCCTACATTGCCACAGCATCACCGGTAACATCTTGCCGTGTGACAGCTAGTCTGCGATGTTGGAAGCGACCGCGCACCCACGGCATCGCTTCCGACATTGCAAGCAATATTGACACGTGTGACGGGGCCTTAAGTCATCACAGTAGAAAAATTAGCAGCAGCAGTTTTACTGTCAGAAGCAATTTCTGGGAGTCATTTCACCGTTTTTTTAAACCAGCCTGTCCACAGGCAGAACTGAGTACAAATCTGCTACATAGTGAGCAATGGAAAAGATGATGCAGGAGTATCGAGAGTTCAATATCCATGCTATTAGGGGCTGTTTGGACCCTTATACATTTTGTGCTTCAAAAATAGAGGAGTGACATGAGCTCTCCAGTCATGCCTTGGAGTTTTTGTCATGTCCAACATTCTCTCTGAATATGTCTTCAACACTGCTGGTGGTGTCCTGTCCATTAAAAGTGCAGACTGCCTAACTTTCATCAGTATGAATAAGTCATGGATTTCCAAGGACTTTTCCACCACAGTGGCAGAGTAGGCAATATACTTTCCAGCATCCTGCATTCATTTCGCCATTTTACAATTTGTATTCTGGGTCAATTGATGCCACATTAGTGGTATCTGGCCCTAATTTTTTTCAATGGGGAGACTCTTCTTGGGGGCTCCTCCTTGTCTGTTTCCTGCATTTAGCAAGGCTCTGGGAGTACGATGACTACATGTGTCATTCATCCATCTGTTACTCATCATGAATGTTTAACCTTGAAATGCTAGGCCAGACCCTGTTCCAGATCCTGTGCCATGCATGCAAGCTTTGTCTTTCTATAGTTTTTGGTCTGGGTCAATTGATGCCACTTTGGTGGTATCTAGCCCTAATTTTTTTAAATGTGGAGACTCTTCTTGGGAGGGTTTCCTTCTTGTCTGCTTCCTGCATTTAGCAGGGGTCTCTGATCATGATGCCTACATGTGTCACTCATTCCCCTGTTACTCATGAATGTTTAACCTTGAAATGCTAGGCCAGACCCTGTTCCAGATCCTGTGCCAATCATGCAAGCTTTGTCTTTCTATAGTTTTTGGTCTGGGTCAATTGATGCCACTTTGGTGGTATCTAGCCCTAACTCTTTTTAAATGTGGAGACTCTTCTTGGGAGGGTTTCCTTCTTGTCTGCTTCCTGCATTTAGCAGGGGTCTCTGATCATGATGCCTACATGTGTCACTCATCCCCCTGTTACTCATGAATGTTTAACCTTGAAATGCTAGGCCAGGTCCTGTTCCATACCCTGTGCCATGTATGCAGGCTGCACCATTTTACAATTTTTGGTCTGGTCAATTGATGCCAGTTTGGTGGTGTCTGGCCTTAATTTTTTGAAATGTGAAAACTCTTCTTGGGGTCTACATTTTGCATGTTTCCTGAATTTAGCAGGGCTCTCTGAGCACCATACATACCTGAACCTTGAAATACTAGGCCAGGCCTTGCCCCATGCATCCATAATGCACAATAATGACATAATAATAATTTATCTATGGGCATTAGATAGCACTTTTCCTGATGTCTGTCTCAAATTTGAGCTATTTTTCCAGCTTTTGCACCCCTTTTAAGGTGTTTTCTAGACCCTCGAATGTGCCTCCCATTGATTGAAATGGGGTTCGGAAATTCGGCAAACATAATCCGTTTGTCGAACCTGACTGAATCTGAACTTCAAAAGGATCGCTCATCACTAGTCACTGGCACCTTCAGTACTTCTTCTGCAACCAATATCATCAGAATATTTTGCAAAAGTAAGGTTGCAAAGATCTTGAGACAGCTCACTGGTTTTACCCATCATGAGATGTTTCTTGTTTGGCACCTTGATAATGAGACACCTTTTATAGACTATCAACTGAACCAGCTTATTTTATTTTCATACTGTGGCATATTTCTTTCTAATTACTGATAGCTTTCATCTGGTGTTATTACTTTCCATGACTTTTTGCATCTTTCTTTCTTTCTTTCTTTCTTTCTTTCTTTTTCTTTCTTTTTCTTTCTTTCTTTTCTTTCTTTCTTTCTTTCTTTCTTTCTTTCTGTGTTCAATACTTTTTCACTGTGTTATTTCTCATTACTACACATAACTTAATTTTTAGACATCTTTTATTTGATTTAATTTTAATTTGTGGATTGAATGGGTTACTACTGATATCTGGTGAGAAGTTCATATCAATAGCACCTTTAGAAATATATTTATGGTACTTAAAAAATTGGTAACATATTCAATACTTATCTTACTCACTGTATATGTACAGAGCAGGCTGTCAATCAATGCGAAAGATGACTGTAACAGCTTCCTGCACCACCTTGATTACTAAAATCGAACAACTCTATAGCCAACACTCCATTAAGATGCTTATACAGGAATAAAGCGCTATTTATCTGCAAATTATGACTATATCTGTGATAAATAGCATTTCTGGATGTAATAAGTTCCCTTTAAATAACAAAGGCAATAGCAGACTGAATATATTCAAACAATTCAACTTTATTAAACAAAAGTGCGCATACAATGGTACATAACTGTGTCATTGTACCAGACATAATATTCATAGCTAACACTGTATTAACTCACACAACCTTAAGGGCCCGTTACACGCTATGATATCGTTAACGATATCGTTGGTACATCACGGCTTTTGGGGTGGTACAGCGACGTTGTGACGACGTCGCTGCATGTGACATGTTGATATGACCAACGATAAGTCGTTAGATCGTTGATCGTAGGTTTGTGACCATGTCCATAAATCTGTCGTTCATTCAACCTGCAACATCATTGTGTGTGACACCTTTCCAACTATTTCGTTTACGATTTTGTCTATTCAGAACTGAAGCACGTAGGCCACCAAACGACCGCAAGTATCGTTCGCTCGTCGCAGAATCGTTGCTGCATCGTTCAATATATCTGTATATCTGTATATGATCTGATCACGTGCCTATGCATATTTCTTTATGGGCAAATCTGAATATGCGAATACAAGGTGGTGGACTGGAAGTCGTGTTCCTCCCTGAAGACAATGACCGCACTGTTGTGTTGAAATGTGAAAAGTATCATGTGTCATTGTAAATAAAGTATTGTGCATGCTATAATGTGATGATAATATATATTGATATGTGACGTTATAGGTAATGTAATGCATAGTAATGAGATGGGTACCTTTACACGCCTCTACAACATGGTAGAAACAACCGGGTAGATGAGAGAAATGTATCTTGCACCGCCAAATCAACCCGAGGTAGCGGCGTGTGAAGACGGTTGTTTCCACCCGTCACTTGCGGCACCTGTTTCAGAGCTGAGCTCTAAAACAGGTTGATTTCAACCCGATGGTAGCGGCCTATAGCGGCGTGTAAATAAGGAACAAGAGGGTTGTTTCGACACCTTGCTATCTACCTGGGGCGTGACACAGGTTCCTGGAAACCACCCCCCTTCAGCGATCATTGGAGGAAACTCCTGCGTTACGATTGGTAGTCGCTGCATAGGGCGGCATGTTTAAGGAGCTGACCAGTCACACTACACAATTGCTTGAGCATCATGTATTAGTCAGCCTCCTGCGCTGGCTGGCCAATCATGATACTATTGCTTTGTCCTATCAGCGTACGAAATTCTCGTAATCCACAATTGTGGCACGCCTATGTGTTGTCCCTGCTTCACCAGGTCCTCCCATATTACCTTCTGTTACGGCGTGTAAATGAAGTAAGGTGCTCTACAGAAGGTTACTTTAGGCACCCGGCGGTGCATCCAGAGATAGATTCAACCTTCTGTAGTGCACCTTATAGCGGCGTGTAAAGGCAATGCGGGTACCGTTTGTAACCGTTGCTGCGTGCTCGTGCACCTGAAGCACCCGGTTGTTTTCTACCATGTTGTAGCGGCGTGTAAAGGTACCCATATAGTGATATGTAAAAAGGAATTTTATGGTATAATGCTGTACAATATAGAAAAATATTGTGGTACTGTGTTAGCCAGAAAAATTGACGTAAATACTTGTGTCCCCCAAAAAATGAGAATAGTATTCATGGAGTTTATTGGCTAACCAGAGAAATTATACTTGCAAGCTTTCAGAGCTCAAAAGGCTCCTTCATCGGGCAATATTACAAGTGGATTACTGAGACAAGATGGCAACATTTAAATAGAAGTGCAGTCCAATACAAGAAAAAATGTTGCTGGGCACCAATGCGCATCAAAATGTATTTAAGGACTATACACTTCCTGCCTTTACACCTCTGGTTTCATTATCATCTGGTCTTGCACATTTATAGGAGAGCAATCACATATGGAAAATAGAAGATGAAAATACGGCACTCACCGGCTTTTGCAGTACTCTGTTTATTCGTAACCTGGAGGGGTTACACCAAAGCGGGGATCCCGCGAAACGGTACCGACATCTATCACCTCCACAACCCACTCCCCGCTTTGATGTAACACCTCTTGTGGAGGTGTGAACTGCGTCCATGTAATGACTCTTGAATCCAGGTGTCAAAATAAGTCCTATTGTTAGAGATTGAAACATCCTTATCAACTTGAACTCCCAAATGTTTCGTTCTCTATCATTTTTAAAATGATCTTTCAATATTAGGACCTCTAGATCTGCATTACTGTGTCCAGATCTAGAGACGTGTATCCCTACAGGTGTGTCAAGCTTACTTTTTATTGTATGTCTATGTAGATTCAACCTTGTTTGTAGTTTTTGTTTTGTTTCCCTGATGTATTTCCCTGCATTTCAACTTGTACATGGTATCATGTACACCAGATTGGAGGATGTACATGTAAAAAAGTCAATGATCTTATAGTCCTGATTTGTGTTGGGTATGGGGACTTTATCTGTTAGTGATATATGGATACAGGTCTTGCATTTCTTACTGTTACAGGGGACTGTGCCTGTCTGTGATGGTGATGTGAGGACACTTCTGACACGGATATTCCTTAGGTTGGCAGGCTGTTTATAGGAGAGCAGTGGTAGTTCTGGGAATATTGCTTTCAGTCTGTGGTCTCTGTGGAATATGGGTTGCGGTTCAGCACCAATTTTCCTTAAGATGTTCATGTAAGGTTTGTATGTGACCACAAGAGGCACCATGTTGTTGTCCTCCTTCTATCTGTAATTCAGGATGCTGCCAGATTATTAGTAGGTCATGGATGTAGCTGGGTGTTTGTGTCACCAAGAGCCATACATTCCTTAAAATCCAACAATATTCGCATTAAACCAGCAGATAAAGGTGGAGCTATAGTAATTATGAATTTGTCAGATTACATCCAGGAAGCACACAGACAACACTTGGGACAAAAAATACTACACCCCCATTCAGCAAGATCCTACCAAAAAATACAAAGGAATTAACAATGATCATCAATGGGTTCGACTCTGTCATGCTCTCTACTGGATCTAATGCAAGACAACCCCCAAACAGGTGCATTCTACATGTTACCTAAAATACATAAAGAATGTAATCCAGGGAGACCCATCATCTCTGGTATTGGGACATTAACTGAAAATATCTCTGGCTGGGTGGAGAACATTCTAAAACCCTTGGTGAGGCAAACACCCAGCTACATCCAGGATACCACAGACATTCTCTGCAAATTGTCAGCCCTGGGTCCACTTCCAGAGAATACAATATGGTCACCATGGATGTAGAGTCCCTTTACTCCTACATTCCTCACAAAGATGGGATTGCTGCATGCAAATATTTCCTCCAAAAAAACAATCTGGCCATGGAACCAGCCCTGCAATTCATCATGTTTGTGCTCCACCACAACTATTTTTCCTTTGGGAATAATATATAACAACAGTGTATGGGCAATGCCATGGGAAGCAAAATGTCACCACAGTATGCTGACCTGTTTATGGCTAAACTAGAGCAAGACTTTTTGGCATTTTGCACTATCAAACCTCTAGCATACTTCCGTAACATTAATGACCAAGTAATAATCTGGACAGGCTCATAGGAGGATCTGCTTACCTTCCACAACAACTTCAACATGTTCCACCCAACCATCAAGCTCACCCTCAAATTTCAAAGTCACCAATTCATTTTCTAGACACGACCATATACACGACCAAACACAATATTGTAGAAACGTCTATTTACTATAAACCCACAGGACGTTCAGCATACTTGAGATGGAACAGCTTTCATCCAAGACATGCAAGAAAATCAATAATCTACAGTCAAGCTTTAAGGTATATTTGGACCTCTTCAGACAATGAGGATAGAAAACTACATGTACAATCACTGAGGAAAACATTTCTACAATAAGGGTATCATCCACTTGTAATTGATGAACAGATCCACAGAGCTACAAGGTTCCCAAGAAACAGCCTCCTGAATTACAGACAGAAGAAGGACAACAACAAGGTGCCTCTTGGTCACATACAACCCTCATATGAACATCTTAACCCTGCTGTTCTGTTCGGGTCATAGTGACCAGTAGACAATTTTTTGTGGTCCTGTAGATATTTTTCTATAAGTTTCTAAAACTTGAGGTTACTTGACTTTTCCTCATCTATGAGTATTTTTTTTTTGTTTACTTTTAGCTACACGCCGATTTGTACACTTGTCGTGTTCGGGTCATAGTGATACGGCATCAATTTTTACAGCTGTGAGGCCATATTTTCAGTGAAATAAAGGAGTTATAACCTCAGTTGGGTCTATTTATTGCATCTACTATTGTATATCAATTTATTTATTTCCTAAATTATTTCAATGGGGTCGTACACACGATCTGCCGGGTGTATGCATTGAGATCTGCGCACCATAAAAATGGCATTATATTATTTTTGGTGCCCAGTCTATACTAAAATGTAGAGCGCATCCAGAGAGATTACTAGGTGTGCACTACACGTGCATATTCTGCGCAGAACGGGCTGCATAGAATGCGCTGTGTAAGAGGACCTGAGCTTTAAAGGCCTCCCAAATTGGAATACAAGCAAACTCCATAAACGAAGACTCTTTATAGAAGAACTTGGAAAATCACTGGTTAGGCCGTATATTGAGGTAAGAAAGGTAACACCCAGAACGGAAGGAGCAGCAGGCCTTGTACAGAGCATCCAGCAACATTCTCAGGAAGTGAAACCATGGCCTCCACAATCACTTCTAACCCATGGGCTCTACCAGCGGTGCTTCAAGAATAAAAAGAAAAAGGTGCAGCTATTGCCCTTATTCTTGTGATAATAAAACAAGTATTACATGTTCTGGATGCCAAAAATTCTTATGCAAAGCCCATGTTTATTGTTCTTCATGCAAAAATACATAAAGTAATATTACCATGTGAATATGTTCAAATTGAAGTGTTTATTATCTTTAATTTTTTTTCACAAAATGTTTGATTTGCTTGTTTTGGTTTGTTTTTTTTACCACATATGTGTAGTTTGCTATTTTTTGTTTTGCTTATTACTAAGTTTTTTCTGAATAGCAAAAAAAAAAAGATTTCAATTACCGTATATACTCGTGTATAAGCCGACCCGTGTATAAGCCGACCCCCCTACTTTTGCCCCAAAAATCTGGAAAAACCTATTGACTCGTGTATAAGCCGAGGGTGGACCCCAGCACAGTTATACAGCCCCCCAGCAGTGTGGTATACAGGCCCCCCAGTGGTAGTATACAGCAGCCCCAGTGGTAGTATACAGATTCCCCAGCAGCCCCAGTGGTAGTATACAGATTCCCCAGCAGCCCCAGTGGTAGTATACAGGAGCCCCAGCAGCCCCAGTGGTAGTATACAGATTCCCCAGCAGCCCCAGTGGTAGTATACAGGAGCCCCAGCAGCCCCAGTGGTAGTATACAGCAGCCCCAGTGGTAGTATACAGGAGCCCCAGTGGTAGTATACAGGAGCCCCAGCAGCCCCAGTGGTAGTATACAGGAGCCCCAGCAGCCCCAGTGGTAGTATACAGGAGCCCCAGCAGCCCCAGTGGTAGTATACAGGAGCCCCAGCAGCCCCAGTGGTAGTATACAGCAGCCCCAGTGGTAGTATACAGGAGCCCCAGCAGCCCCAGTGGTAGTATACAGCAGCCCCAGTGGTAGTATACAGGAGCCCCAGCAGCCCCAGTGGTAGTATACAGGAGCCCCAGCAGTCCCAGTGGTAGTATACAGCAGCCCCAGTGGTATACAGCAGGCCCCCAGGGGTACATATAGCAGCCCCCTGGGGGTACCAACAGCCCCCAGGGGGGACCAACAGCCCCCAGGGGGGACCAACAGCCCCCAGGGGGTACCCAGCAGCCCCCTGGGGGTACCAACAGCCCCCAGGGGGGACCAACAGCCCCCAGGGGTACCAACAGCCCCCAGGGGGTACCCAGCAGCCCCCTGGGGGTACCAACAGCCCCCAGGGGGTACCAACAGCCCCCTGGGGGTACCCAGCTACCCCCAGGGGGTACCCGTGTATAAGCTGACCCCCCTACTTTTGCCCCAAAAATCTGGAAAAACCTATTGACTCGTGTATAAGCCGAGGGTGGACCCCAGCATAGTTATACAGCCCCCAGCAGTGTGGTATACAGGCCCCCCAGTGGTAGTATACAGCAGCCCCAGTGGTAGTATACAGATTCCCCAGCAGCCCCAGTGGTAGTATACAGATTCCCCAGCAGCCCCAGTGGTAGTATACAGGAGCCCCAGCAGCCCCAGTGGTAGTATACAGATTCCCCAGCAGCCCCAGTGGTAGTATACAGGAGCCCCAGCAGCCCCAGTGGTAGTATACAGCAGCCCCAGTGGTAGTATACAGGAGCCCCAGTGGTAGTATACAGGAGCCCCAGCAGCCCCAGTGGTAGTATACAGGAGCCCCAGCAGCCCCAGTGGTAGTATACAGGAGCCCCAGCAGCCCCAGTGGTAGTATACAGGAGCCCCAGCAGCCCCAGTGGTAGTATACAGCAGCCCCAGTGGTAGTATACAGGAGCCCCAGCAGCCCCAGTGGTAGTATACAGCAGCCCCAGTGGTAGTATACAGGAGCCCCAGCAGCCCCAGTGGTAGTATACAGGAGCCCCAGCAGCCCCAGTGGTAGTATACAGCAGCCCCTGTGGTATACAGCAGGCCCCCAGGGGTACATATAGCAGCCCCCAGGGGGTACCCAGCAGCCCCCTGGGGGTACCAACAGCCCCCTGGGGGTACCAACAGCCCCAGGGGGGACCAACAGCCCCAGGGGGTACCCAGCAGCCCCCTGGGGGTACCAACAGCCCCCAGGGGGGACCAACAGCCCCCAGGGGGTACCCAGCAGCCCCCTGGGGGTACCAGCAGCCCCCAGGGGGTACCAACAGCCCCCAGGGGGTACCAACAGCCCCCAGGGGGTACCCAGCAGCCCCTGGGGGTACCAACAGCCCCCAGGGGGTACCAACAGCCCCCTGGGGGTACCCAGCAGCCCCCAGGGGGTACCCAGCAGCCCCCTGGGGGTACCAACAGCCCCAAAAGCTGGCACTGTCCCCCCTTGTAAGGCCTCCCCCTCCCGCTACTTATACATTACCATCCCGGTGTTCTGATCGGCGCCGCTCCTCGGTGCTGCGTCGCCGTCTTCATCCTCCCGCGCTGGCTGCATCCAGGATCTCCGGCGGTCGCGCGATGACGTCATATCGCTGCGACCGCCGGAGAACCCGGATGGATGCAGCGAGCGCGGACGGGAGGATGAAGACGGCGACGCAGCACCGTGGAGCGGCGCCGATCAGAACACCGGGAGGGTAATGTATAAGCAGCGGGGGGGGGGCCTTACAAGGGGGGACAGTGCCAGCTTTTGGGGGGGCCATATGCACTGCTTCCCCCTGCGCTGATTGACAGGGGGAAGCAGTGCATATATAATGAGCGGCCCCACGTGACGGGGCCGCTCATACAGCAGCCCCCCCCGCCTCCTCCAGCCTCCACAGCCCCCACCACACAGCCCCCACCACACGGGTCTACCGTATAGACCCGTGTATAAGCCGAGGGGGGGACTTTTCAGCCCAAATTTTGGGCTGAAAAACTCGGCTTATACACGAGTATATACGGCACATTTTTTTTTTTTATTTCCAAACATGTTCCCATACAGTCTAGTAAATACAGTCTAGTAAGCAAAAGGTATAAAAATAATTGAGTCAGAGTACCGTATATACTCGTGTATAAGCCGACCCGTGTATAAGCTGACCCCCCTACTTTTGCCCCCAAAATCTGGGAAAACCTATTGACTCGTGTATAAGCCGAGGGTGGACCCCAGCACAGGTATACAGCCCCAGCAGTGTGGTATACAGCAGCCTCCCCAGTGGTATATACAGCCCCAGTGGTAGTATCCAGCAGCCCCAGAGGTATATACAGCCCCAGTGGCAGTATCCAGCAGCCCCAGAAGTATATACAGCCCCAGTGGTAGTATCCAGTAGCCCCAGAGGTATATACAGCCCCAGTGGTAGTATACAGTAGCCATAGAGGTATATACAGCCCCAGTGGTAGTATCCAGTAGCCCCAGAGGTATATACAGCCCCAGTGGTAGTATACAGTAGCCATAGAGGTATATACAGCCCCAGTGGTAGTATCCAGTAGCCCCAGAGGTATATACAGCCCCAGTGGTAGTATACAGTAGCCATAGAGGTATATACAGCCCCAGTGGTAGTATCCAGTAGCCCCAGAGGTATATACAGCACCAGTGGTAGTATACAGTAGCCATAGAGGTATATACAGACCCAGTGGTAGTATACAGTAGCCCCAGAGGTATATACAGCAGCCCCAGAGGTATGGCTTATATTGGCAGCCAGCCTACTTACATACACATACCCATACATACACACATATATATACACACACACACACACACACACACACATACACATATATACACATACACACACACACATACACACAGCTTCCTACCTTGTCCTCCCGTTCTGCAGTGCCTTCCGGTGTCCTCCGTGCTCCGTTCCCGGTCTGCTGGGCCTTGTGGTTCCTCCTGGTTCCTCCTCCTTCGGTTCCATCATGGGGGCTGCCATCTTGCTTCTTTTCTCCGCCCCCGGCCAGTGATGTCAGAGCAGGCCGCGCTGTGATTGGCTAGCCCCCGTGACATGTGATCACGGGTGCTAGCCAATCACAGCGCGGCCTGCTCTGACATCACTGGCCGGGGGCGGAGAGAAGAAGCAAGATGGCAGCCCCATGATGGAACCGAAGGAGGAGGAACCAGGAGGAACTACAAGGCCCAGCAGACCGGGAACGGAGCACGGAAGACACCGGAACGCACTGCAGAACGGGGGACAAGGTAAGAAATACTGCGCAGCGCCCCCCCACCCCCCGCGCCCCCTCCCACCATAGGATTACCGTATTGACCCGTGTATAAGCCGAGGGGGGGACTTTTCAGCCCATTTTTTGGGCTGAAAAACTCGGCTTATACACGAGTATATACGGTATCTAAAATCAAGATTTAATAAACTGGGTCATAGTGACCCAGGCAGGGCTGCCACTAGGAATTTCAGGGCCCCTGACTGCCAAAATTTTGGGGCCCCCCTGAGACTCCACCCAACCTCCACCCATGCTCCGCCTCCACCCAAACATGCATTATATATATAGTGAAAAATTGGAACAGCACCAAAAATGACCTCAATTTATGTGCAAAGCTTTCCCAACCAGCAACCCAGATGGTTCCTTACAATAGAGTAAAAAAAGGAAAAACAGCACAAAAAAATTGAAAAAACAGGACTTTATTACTAGGGATGAGCGAGTCTACTCGCTAGGACTCGTTACTCGGCGATTCTTAAGGGACTCGCTGGACTCGGGAATCGGCGAGTCTTTTAGCGAATACTCGCTCAGTAACGAGTCCAATGCAAGTGAATGGCAATCTTAGTTTTGTCATAGTTTACTTTCTCTCACTCGCTAGACTCGCTAGACTCGCTCTATCACATCGCTATATAGCTTGAATCTCCCCAAACAGCAACGAGTCTGAGCGAGTCTACGAGTCCGAATCCTAGCGAGTCTGCGATTCCGAGTCCTGTATTCTCTATTCGGGACTCGCGAATCCAGAATCTTTTATGTTACTAGTCAGCATTGCGTGTTAGGTCAGAAAACTTGTGAAGATAGCCAATCATAGTCAGTAATGGCATAGCAGCTTTGGTTGTGTCAGGACTATGATTGGCTGCTGTCCATCGTGATGCCTATGTCATCTATGACAGGCAAGGCAGTATATAAGGCTTGCCCCCGCCATTTTGGGCACATTGCTGAGAAGAGCTGACCTAGTGCAGCGAGACTTGGAGCAGATCTAGGGACAGTTAGGCAGTGTAGGAGTCACATATAACCCAAAAGTTCTTTTCAGAACTAATAGGACGGAGTGTAGGAGTCAAGATTCCTCACACATAACCCAAAAGTTCTTTTCAGAACTACCAGGACGGAGGATTGCTGTACAGGACTGTAAGGAAGGGAGATAGGAGCAGCCTTACATTGAATCCAGCACCATCCTCATAGCTTAGTTCACCCAGCTTTCCGCAGAGCTGTAATCCTAAGCTTTTTCTTATTTTTGGCACTAGTCTACCAAATAATTTTGGTGCCATTTTTCCACAAAAAATTTCCTGTGCCAGTGCGTAGCTGTACGGTGTCCTGCCTGTAGCTCGCACGGCACTTGTAACATTTTACGCAGCCAGCACTGCAGCCAAATAGTGCCTGGTTCTGCATAATAAACAATTTTTTCCTGTGCCAGTGCGTTGCTGTACGGTGTCCTGCCTGTAGCTCGCACGGCACTTGTAACATTTTACGCAGCCAGCACTGCAGCCAAATAGTGCCTGGTTCTGCATAATAAACAATTTTTTCCTGTGCCAGTGCGTTGCTGTACGGTGTCCTGCCTGCAGCTCGCACGGTACTTGTAAACTTGCACGCAGCCAGCACTGCAGCGAAATAGTGCCTGGTTGTGCGTACTAAACAATTTTTTCCTGTGCCAGTGCGTTGCTGTACGGTGTCCTGCCTGCAGCTCACACGGTACTTGTAAACTTGCACGCAGCCAGCACTGCAGCGAAATAGTGCCTGGTTGTGCGTACTAAACAATTTTTTCCTGTGCCAGTGCGTTGCTGTACGGTGTCCTGCCTGCAGCTCGCACGGTACTTGTAAACTTGCACGCAGCCAGCACTGCAGCCAAATAGTGCCTGGTTCTGCATAATAAACAATTTTTTCCTGTGCCAGTGCGTTGCTGTACGGTGTCCTGCCTGCAGCTCGCACGGTACTTGTAAACTTGCACGCAGCCAGCACTGCAGCGAAATAGTGCCTGGTTGTGCGTACTAAACAATTTTTTCCTGTGCCAGTGCGTTGCTGTACGGTGTCCTGCCTGCAGCTCGCACGGTACTTGTAAACTTGCACGCAGCCAGCACCGCAGCCTAAGTGTGCCTGGTTGTGCGTACTAAACAATTTTTTCCTGTGCCAGTGCGTTGCTGTACGGTGTCCTGCCTGCAGCTCGCACGGTACTTGTAAACTTGCACGCAGCCAGCACTGCAGCCAAATAGTGCCTGGTTCTGCATAATAAACAATTTTTTCCTGTGCCAGTGCGTTGCTGTACGGTGTCCTGCCTGCAGCTCGCACGGTACTTGTAAACTTGCACGCAGCCAGCACCGCAGCCTAAGTGTGCCTGGTTGTGCGTACTAAACAATTTTTTCCTGTGCCAGTGCGTTGCTGTACGGTGTCCTGCCTGCAGCTCGCACGGTACTTGTAAACTTGCACGCAGCCAGCACTGCAGCGAAATAGTGCCTGGTTGTGCGTACTAAACAATTTTTTCCTGTGCCAGTGCGTTGCTGTACGGTGTCCTGCCTGCAGCTCGCACGGTACTTGTAAACTTGCACGCAGCCAGCACCGCAGCCTAAGTGTGCCTGGTTGTGCGTACTAAACAATTTTTTCCTGTGCCAGTGCGTTGCTGTACGGTGTCCTGCCTGCAGCTCGCACGGTACTTGTAAACTTGCACGCAGCCAGCACCGCAGCCTAAGTGTGCCTGGTTGTGCGTACTAAACAATTTTTTCCTGTGCCAGTGCGTTGCTGTACGGTGTCCTGCCTGCAGCTCGCACGGTACTTGTAAACTTGCACGCAGCCAGCACTGCAGCCAAATAGTGCCTGGTTCTGCATAATAAACAATTTTTTTCCTGTGCCAGTGCGTTGCTGTACGGTGTCCTGCCTGCAGCTCGCACGGTACTTGTAAACTTGCACGCAGCCAGCACCGCAGCCTAAGTGTGCCTGGTTGTGCGTACTAAACAATTTTTTCCTGTGCCAGTGCGTTGCTGTACGGTGTCCTGCCTGCAGCTCGCACGGTACTTGTAAACTTGCACGCAGCCAGCACTGCAGCGAAATAGTGCCTGGTTGTGCGTACTAAACAATTTTTTCCTGTGCCAGTGCGTTGCTGTACGGTGTCCTGCCTGCAGCTCGCACGGTACTTGTAAACTTGCACGCAGCCAGCACCGCAGCCTAAGTGTGCCTGGTTGTGCGTACTAAACAATTTTTTCCTGTGCCAGTGCGTTGCTGTACGGTGTCCTGCCTGCAGCTCGCACGGTACCTTCCATCTGTCTTAAAATATCTTAGCCTCTAGTGTGTACCTTTCACGAAATAGTACCTGCTACTTGTTTTACAAGCCCCAGAAAGCCACCAGAAATTATAAAATGTCACACAAAAAACCAATTCCCAAAAAAAGTCTTGCTAAGGGACAGGGAAGAGGTACAGGCATTGGTAGTCGTGGCCAACTATCCACCAGTTCGGGCAGACAGACGAGGATTGATCGATCGTTCCTCCTGTCTAACTTTCCCCGTCAGGAAAGTAAACGAGTATTGAGGCCGGAAGACGAACAGCATCTAACGTCTTGGCTGGCAGACAAGACCTCAACAACAGGTTCTTGCAGCACTCAAGGTTCCTTGAGCACTGTGTCTACTGTTGGTACATACCATGCTGGGTCATCTAATCCACAACCTCTTCACAGTTCCTCAGACCAACAGCAGCCCCATGAAAATGTTGACACAGACATGGGTCACTCAGATGACTTATTTGGTACATATAATCCTTTACATGAATCCGGTTTGCCAGACTCCGTAGTAGATGAGATACTTGACGAAGAATTGTCCAATCATGGACAAGTTTTAGAGACACCCCGGCCACATGAACGTGTCTTTCATCAAAGTCTTAGACCGTCTCAGGAGTTGGAGGATGATGATGATGAGACAGTGACACACTTGTCATCTGGGGAGCAAAATCTATCTTGTTATCGGGAAGATTTAGAAGAGGAAGGGGTTGATGATGAGACAACTGATCCCACGTGGAATGTTGCGATGCAGAGCCAGCAGAGCAGCACGGAGGAAGAAAGTGTGTATGTCCCACCAACAAAGGCACCAAGGCCTACTCCTCCCACCAGAACTGAAAGAGTCACCACTGTTGCCCAAAATGTGTCCACTGTGGCTCAAAATTTGTCAACTGTTGAACAAAATGTCTCAAATGTGGGCCTCAGTAATCCCTCAGGGAGTACAGTCAAGCCTAGAGGTCGGTCCGCCACTGTGTGGAAATTTTTTAAAGATGGGCCTTCTCAAGAAAATGTGGTCATCTGCACCATCTGCCATGCAAGGCTAAGCAGAGGCCACGGGAAAGGAAACCAGAGCACCAGCAGTATGCGGAAGCACATGGCTGGTCAGCACCCTATTCAGTGGTCAAAAGTGCAGCCTTCCACAACAGTGTCATCTGACCCAAAGACTGCGACGGTAACTCAGATACGTCCGTCACAATCAAGTGTTGCTGAAGCTGGTCCAGCTGATATGTACTCATCACAAGCAGCGGTTGCAGAGAGACTGAACACGAGTGCAGACAGTTCTCGGTCATCAACATCCTTACAGTTATCAGTGACACAGCTGTACGAAAGGAAGCAGAAATACCACTCTTCCCACCCATTAGCCAAAAAAATAAATGCCCAGATAGCTAAGTTGTTAGCAGTCGAGATGTTGCCGTTTAGGCATGTGGGTACAGACTCTTTCCGTGAGCTTTTGGCTGTGGCAGTACCACGCTACTCGGTTCCAAGCCGCCACTACTTTTCACGTTGTGCCGTCCCCGCGTTACATGAGCATGTCATTAACAACCTCAAGCGTGCCCTCACCAACGCTGTAACCGGGAAAGTACACCTTACTACGGACACGTGGACAAGCAGTTCAGGACAGGGCCGGTACATCTCGCTCACCGCGCATTGGATCAACGTTGTGGAGAGTGTGCCAAACGATGTTAGTGTAACATCAAACATCCTACCCACGCCACGGATAGCTGGCACAACCTCATTCAGGGTCTCTGCATCATCCTATTTGTCCACTACCCCATCTTCCGCTTCCTCGACCAATCCTCAATTGCCCTCAACATCACGGCCAAGTTGGGAGGTTTGCTGCAGTGCTTCAGCAAGACGCCAACAGGCTCTGCTGAAGCTGATCTGTTTAGGTCACACACCGCACACTGCAGTAGAGCTGTTGAAAGGTCTGAAGGAACAGACAGATGAGTGGCTATCCCCACTCCAACTCCAGACCGGTCTCGTGGTGAGCGATAATGGTCGTAACCTAGTGGCTGCACTAAAGCTCGGAAACCTTGTGCACGTGCCTTGCATGGCTCACGTGCTGAATCTAGTAGTGCAGAAATTCCTGCGTACATACCCAGAGCTATGTGACCTACTGGAGAAGGTGCGTCGAGTTTGTGCACATTTTCGTCATTCGTCAACAGCGGTTGGAAAACTTTCATTGCTTCAAAAGCAATTGAATTTGCCCAACCACAGACTCATTTGTGACATGCCGACACGATGGAACTCTACATTCCATATGTTATCGAGGATCAATGAGCAGCAGAGGGCAATATCCGAGTATCAGTTGCAACATGCCCGTCAGACCGGCAGTCAGCCACGACATATTAGTACAATGGAGTGGGTGTGGATCGCTGACACATCTGAGGTTCTTGATAATTTTGACTACTGCACAAAACTGGTGAGCGGTGATCAGTCCATCATCAGTGTCACTATACCCATGCTGTGTCTGCTGAAAGAATCCCTCATTAATCAGAAAAATGAAGCATTGAGAGCCCAGCAGATGGCTATGGAGCCAGATTTAAACAGCGCAGTACCTAGCCAGCAGAGCCAGTATGACCAGGCAACTATGGCTCCTGAGGAGGAACAGGAGCAAGACGATGAAGAGGATTTATTTTTTGTTGGTGCCGATGTCAACCCAGATGGTACTCACAACCCCAGCTTTGTGTCTGTCCACCATGGGTGGCCTGGAGAGGAGGAGGCGGAGACAGACTTTGCGGATACAATGGGTATTGAACATCGTTCTGAGGACACTGAAGACATGACTCTATGCAGCTTAGGACACATGGCTCACTTCATGTTGACTTGTCTGCTAGAAGACCCACGAGTGGTTAACATATTGCACAACGACCTCTACTGGTTGGCCACCTTTCTGGACCCACGTTATAAAGATAAATTCACCTCGCTGCTGTTTCAGTCACCACGTGGCTTGACAATTGACTATTTCAAGAGGGTTCTTGTGGATAATATGCTTCGAATATCACCGTCAGACAACACTCTGCTCATGGTTAGCAACTCTGTGCAACAGCAGCCTTTGGTCGGGGCACAATCATCCACGCTGTCCAGAAGAGATGCTGGAAAGATGTCAGCAAAGTGGGCTATGTTCAATAAGCCATCGAACCTGCAGCGCCATGTTGCTCCAGTAACCATCTCTCGGAGACAGAAACTTACCAACATGGTACAAGAATACTTAAGTGACAGTACCTGCTTCCTGACTGATGCCGCAGTCCCGTTTAATTACTGGGTCTCCAAGCTCCACACTTGGACAGAGCTCTCGTTGTATGCCTTGGAGGTGCTGGCATGCCCTGCAGCTAGTGTGACATCAGAGCGGGTTTTCAGTGCCGCTGGGGGTATCATAACTGATACCAGGACACGTCTTACTCCCGAGAATGCAGACAGGCTTACTCTAATTAAGTTTAATAGGAACTGGATTTCACAAGACTTCTTGAGCCCTGAAGACGACAGTACTCAGAGCTGAAGTGCCACGTTCAACATCAATATGATATAATTAATCATTGTATTATATTGTGTCTTTTTGGTACAAGCAGTATGTACAAGACCAGTAACGATTTGCGTAACCATGTTCCTGCAACCTGGTAATGAGGCTGCTTCATCTTAAACAAACACTACACCTTAACTTCGGTTTCATTAACCATCACAACACCTTTTCACAAGGAATCAACCTTTATTTTCTGTTAGCAAACATTTAAAAGCCCCTTGGGCTAATTTTTTGAGCCACCCTGGCTAACAAGCTGATCCTGGCCCTTAGGCCTGCATTTACACTAAAAATGCCAAACAGCCCCTTGGGCAAATTTTTTGAGCCACCATGGCTAACAAGCTGATCTGGCCCTTAGGCCTGCATTTACACTAAAAATGCCAAACAGCCCCTTGGGCTAATTTTTGGAGCCACCATGGCTAACAAGCTGATCCTGGCCCTTAGGCCTGCATTTACACTAAAAATGCCAAACAGCCCCTTGGGCTAATTTTTTGAGCCACCCTGGCTAACAAGCTGATCCTGGCCCTTAGGCCTGCATTTACACTAAAAATGCCAAACAGCCCCTTGGGCTAATTTTTGGAGCCACCATGGCTAACAAGCTGATCCTGGCCCTTAGGCCTGCATTTACACTAAAAATGCCAAACAGCCCCTTGGGCTAATTTTTGGAGCCACCCTGGCTAACAAGCTGATCCTGGCCCTTAGGCCTGCATTTACACTAAAAATGCCAAACAGCCCCTTGGGCTAATTTTTGGAGCCACCATGGCTAACAAGCTGATCCTGGCCCTTAGGCCTGCATTTACACTAAAAATGCCAAACAGCCCCTTGGGCAAATTTTTGGAGCCACCATGGCTAACAAGCTGATCCTGGCCCTTAGGCCTGCATTTACACTAAAAATGCCAAACAGGCCCTTGGGCTAATTTTTGGAAACACCCAGCCTAAGAGGCTTATCATGGCCCTTAGGCCTGCACTTATACCCAAATTGCCAAACAGACCCTTGGGCAAATGTTTTGAGCCACCCTGGCTAACAAGCTGATCATGGCCCTTAGGCCTGCATTTATACCCAAAATGGCAAACAGCCCCTTGGGCTAATTTTTCCAGGCACCAAGCCTATGCCTCCATCGTGGGCATTGCATGTACTATGCTCCTAGTACAAGCAATTCTATTGTATGGGCCAAGCACCCTGCTTTCTGAAAAAAATGTATATGAAGCCCCTTGAGCTAATTTTTTTAGGCAACAAGCCTATGCTTGCATCGTGGGCATTGCTTGGACTATCATCCTGCTGGAGCCTGGAGAAAGGTCCCACTGTACGCTCTGTAGAAAACGCGTAGACGCGATGTGTAGCAGGTAGATGTCCCAGCCTCTGACATGTGTGTTCCTAGTCTTGTTGCCATAGCGAGGCATTAACTAACCCCCCAAACACAGGCACTGTTTATTTGTCAGCAACATTTGTCTGTGGAGTCATGATTTTACACTTAGTAACCAAGGTGACTTCATGCTCCATGCGGTCCGTAAAGTACTTGCTAATGATGCTCTCTCTCCCCTGTCCTCCACGCCAAATGTCTCGGGGTAATCCTTGACTCATCCCTCTCCTTCAAGCCCCACCTCTAGTTCCTAACCAAGTCCCTGTCACTCCAACTCAAAAATATTTCAAGAATTTGCTCGTTACTCAACCCTGACACAGCTAAAACACTCATTAATGCCCTCATCATCTCCCGCCTTGACTACTGGAACCTCCTTCGCACAGGCCTCCCTGCCAACTCTCTTGCACCTCTCCAATCTATACTAAACTCTGCTGCCCGACTAATCCATCTGTCCTCACGCTACTCACCTGTCTACACCCTCTGCCAAGCCCTTCACTGGGTCCCCGCCCCACAGAGAGCTCACTTTAAAACACTGATCATGACATTCAAAGCCTTACACAACCTATCCCCACCATACATCTCCGACATGATCTCCCGATACCATCCCTCACGCTACCTGCGTTCATCCAAAGAACTTCTCCGACACTCCCCCTCATCTCCTCTTCCCACAACCGCATACAGGATTTCTCCCGGGCATCAACCATGCTCTGTAACTCGCTGCCCCACCTCATCACTCACTCGCCTACCCTGGGAACCTTCAAGAAACACCTAAAGACTCACCTCTTCCGACAGGCCTACAACCTGCCATGACACCCCGCTACACGCCCCACGACCGACACCTTCCCCACCCTATTGTATCCCCACCCACCCCTCGTTGAATGTGAGCCCACGCGTACAGGGTCCTCTCCTGTTGTACCTCTATGACCTTATTGTCTATGTTTATTGTACTTCTCCTTGTGTACCTTATCCTCATGTAAAGCGCCATGGAACCTATCGGTGCTATATAAATAAATAATAATTATAATGATGATGACTTTAAGCCCACCCACAAAACCACCTACACATCCTTTCCCTGAAAAAAGACAGACACAAAGCAGTTTTTGTAAACTGGGTATTATTCCGCCATAATGGTAAAAATGTCAGAATTTTTTTTTTTTTTTTTTTTTTTTGGGTACAACTTTGTAAACAGGAAAATAGAAGAAATAATAACAAAGAAATTGTGCAATGCACATGAACACAAAATAAAAAACAAAAAAAAAAGGGGTCTACAGCTGCTGGTAGGTTGCCGCATCCTCCGGCCTTGCCAGTAAAGTGACACCATCACCCTGGTCCTGCAAGAGGTCAAGGGCCCCATGAATGGCCTCGGCAACCCTTGAGGGTGGATCCTCTGGGCCGGTGTGGGGAAAAATGGTAGGTCCCTGTTAGGTGGCCATTGTGGAAAGGTAGGTACAGGCCTCTGGGGTGGCACATGGCTGTCCCGGGGTGTGGGCCTGTCTTGTAGGTTGTAGTGTCTGACTTGCCACCCTCCAAATAATTGAAAACCTCACCTGGGTGGTTTGGTGGGCGACTGGCGTCAAGCACAATCTGTAATGCTGACCTTGCCCGCAGTAGCCTGTGAAATGGAATTTCATCCAGGAATGGTATCAGACTGTGGGCAAAGTCAGCATTACTTTGTGCACGCCGTCTATTAGGTGACCCCGGGATCAGACCATGGCTGCTGTGAGGTGGGCATCCAGGTTCCTCCTCCTCTTGCGGCCGGACATGCCCCAAAGCTGGGGTTGGTGCTGGTGGCGGCGGTGGTGGTGTTGGTGCTGGTGGCGGCGGTGGTGGTGTTGGTTCTGGTGGCGGCGGTGGTGGTGTTGCTGGTGCTGGTGGCGGCGGTGGTGGTGGTGGTGCTGGTGCTGGTGGCGGCGGTGGTGGTGGTGTTGGTGCTGGTGGCGGCGGCGGTGGTGGTGGGCGCGGCCGTGGTGGTGGTGGTGGGTTTTCTCCACGCCGCCTTCTGTTTGGCGGTGGAGGGTTCACAGCACGCCGCCCTCTGTAGTAAGCTTCTCTGTGGGTAAAGTAAAAAAAAATTTGGTGAATGCATTGCATTTGGAAACAAAAACATAGGTCAAACATTAAGTTGCACGCTTTTTAGACTCTGTGTATCTGTGTATTATTAATCAGATATTTGTTATTATTATGAAAGAATAACCAACTGTACATAACATAAAGGAATACGTGACTTTCTTTGCTAATTCCATACTAATACATAATTTTTCACCCCCTGATTAACACCCACCCCCCCCCATCCCATCTAATCTAGACGATCAATAACACCAATGGTTCACATGAAAAAAAAAAATCCCCCTGACTTCACTTTTAACTTGACATACTTAATTCACAAAACTTTTAGCTTATATCATCTATATAAAGCAGGGAAGGGGTTGAAAGGTATACAATATATATATATATAATCTATTTATATAATCGGGAGTTTGAAATTCCGGCACTGTAGCCTAATCCCAAACTCCTTAGCGTCACTGCGAGCGGAGACGCGTATGCGCCTTCGCGAGCCGCAGACGCTTAACTCACACAGCCGCTATAGCGTTTTCTCTAGCGGCCTCGCGCCCTCCGCTCACAGCAAGACCTGCGCACCTCACAGCGCCCAATCCGCCCCGGCATGCTGGCATTTGTACTTCCCCCGTCTGTGCACCCACAGGTCTTAGCAGATCACTGATGCTGACAGCGGGGGGGGACAACACAGACAATCAAATCAGGAGGAGGTCAGTGTCAGGAGGAGATGACAGACGCCCGCCGGGGCCTGTGACACTGCAGAGGTCACAGCGGGGCTGTGTGTGCGGACAACGGGGAGGCCGGGGGCTACGGACGTACCGGACACGTCCTCTGCTCCTGGAGATGTGCCGCGGTTCCGCGCTCGCAGCGTATCTGACGCTGGAGCCGCGCTCACCACGCCCACACCACGCCCTCTGCCAAACAACCCACACCTCTCACTAACCTCCTGCAGCTAACCACACCCCATGTTTACCTTTGCCATGATGTCATTTAGCTGCGGCCGCTATCTTTAATAAGGTCAGAAATGATGGCAGTAATCTGATCTCTGCTCCCTCTAGCACGCCCCAACACTGTAGCACCATCTATTAACCCTATTCTCATCACCTATATACTCTGCTACCCACTGAGCCGCCTGTATACTCTGCTACCCACAGACCCGCCTGTATACTCTGCTACCCACAGAGCCGTCTTTATACTCTGCTACCTCAGACCCGCCTGTATACTCTGCTACCCACAGACCCGCCTGTATACTCTGCTACCTCAGACCCGCCTGTATACTCTGCTACCTCAGACCCGCCTGTATACTCTGCTACCCACAGAGCCGTCTTTATACTCTGCTACCTCAGACCCGCCTGTATACTCTGCTACCCACAGACCCGCCTGTATACTCTGCTACCCACAGAGCCGCCTGTATACTCTGCTACCTCAGACCCGCCTGTATACTCTGCTACCCACAGACCCGCCTGTATACTCTGCTACCTCAGACCCGCCTGTATACTCTGCTACCTCAGACCCGCCTGTATACTCTGCTACCCACAGACCCGCCTGTATACTCTGCTACCCACAGACCCGCCTGTATACTCTGCTACCCCAGACCCGCCTGTATACTCTGCTACCCACAGACCCGCCTGTATACTCTGCTACCTCAGACCCGCCTGTATACTCTGCTACCTCAGACCCGCCTGTATACTCTGCTACCCACAGACCCGCCTGTATACTCTGCTACCCACAGACCCGCCTGTATACTCTGCTACCCACAGAGCCGTCTTTATACTCTGCTACCTCAGACCCGCCTGTATACTCTGCTACCCACAGACCCGCCTGTATACTCTGCTACCTCAGACCCGCCTGTATACTCTGCTACCCACAGAGCAAAAATGGAAACTAATGTATATATTTATGAATAATACTAAATGTACACAACAGTGCTGCAGACACATACCTTGGCATACGGGCCACCGGGTGAAGGAAGGACAGCCGGTCATAAAAGTGGTAGTGGTTGAGCAATGGAGCGGCTCCCGGTTGTCTCTCTGAGTACTGCCGGTACTGCTTCTTATGCTGGTCCCGGCAGCTCCTCCACCGTTTTTTAAGATGGTCAACTGTGAAATGATTTGAAACCGGGTTTAGAGATGTGTAATATTTGAAACAACAAAAGTATGTGTACAAATCAACAATAACATTTTATTCATTTTGTGTGTGTAATGTGTATACAAGGCACAGTGACACGACAGTGTGGAACATCATCAACAGCATTACGGACATTGAGCTCACGTGGCCACAATCACAAATGAGGCAGGACACATGTCAACGCATAGAGAATGTAATAGTGCGGGCACCAGACTCTGGTCATTAGTGGTATTTATATACACCCAACCCCTTGGCCGAAAGAGCCAGGAGGATCAGACATTAAACTCATTGTACTGTTGTGAGCCCATCCAAATATAGGCAACTATGCGGTGGAGCATGATAACACATTCAGGGTCCTGTATACCCTGCTATGGGGGCCCTGTATTCCCACTGCTGGGGGCCCTGTAAACCCACTGGGCCACTGTCTACCCACTGCTGGGGGCCCTGTATACCCACTGCTGGGGGGGCCTGTACACACACTGAGGGCCCTGTATACAGGGACTGACTGGCACCCTACAGTTTGGGTCGCAACCCTCCCTCACCGGCCCGACACAGGTGAGGACGGGGGGTGGGGAGGGTGATGACTGGCGGCCGCCTCACAGTCACCGCAGCTCCCGCATTCTCCTATGGCTCGCTCCCAGCCGCAGCCTCGCGCTCCTCACAGCCGCTCGCTAACAGTCGCAGCCGCACGCCACTCACAGACGCTCACTCCCGGACGCAGCCGCGTGCTGATGACGTCATCGCGCGGCCAGGAGCTTCCGTTTCCGCCTGCTGCTTCAGGGACATGCGGATTATTCATGCTCCTGCAGCCGCATGACCCGTGGCACCTGGGCCAGTCCGCCCCTGCCTGTATACGACAATATGGGGGCATGTATACCCAGCTGGGGGCCTGTATACTCTGCAGGGGGAGGTGTATACTCTGCTGGGGGGCTGTCTACCAGTGATAGCCGCTGTATACCAGGATGGCGGTGAATATGTTTTCATAGTTTTTCGGGGCAAAAATAGGGGGGTCTGCTTATACACGGGGCGGCTTATACACGAGTATATATACAGTAAATGCAATATATAACGTGTGAACTCATTTAACTTACTTAGATTGCTCTGTTCCTCATGGTCACTCCGATGGAACGCAGGGAACATCTCTTGGGCGATCTCTCTCCAGGCTGTATTAATTAGGGTCGTATCCCCATACTCAGGATCTGTAGGGAGCCATAGAAATGGACGAGCCTCCACAAGTGCAATAAGACGCAGCGTGTTCACCATGCCACGTCCTGCTGCCATGATTGCACTGATGAACGGATCGCTCTGTGTGTGCCCCTGTCAGCGCGACTCGCTTCCTGTTTCCTTAAACCATGGTGTGTGCTGGAGAATCCCTTCCCTCGCAGCATCGGCTACAAGCCTCAAAATAAGAGAAAAACCAGCGAGTTTGGACTCGCACACTTTCAGAGACACATCAGCGAGTTGTAAATGTCATTATTCGCTATTACTCGGGTCCCTATTCATTAACATTGGACTCGCTGGACTCGCAACGAGTCCCGAGTCCTTGACTCGGACTCGTTGGGGTCTTGCGATTCCGAGTCTTTTCGGACTCGCTCATCCCTATTTGGGTCCTTTTTTCCAGATTTAAGAAAAAAAAGACATGGCAAAAAAACTTGTGCATTGAAGTTAATGATTATTCACTGTAGAGAACCTATAGTACTCGACCAATGGGCTCTTTTGCTGGATATTAGCAGCAATGTGCAATATCTATTATATAAAACCCGAAGGCCACTTCCGGAGGAGGCCACGCCCACTTCCGTGATGGTCGTCGCCCAGGCTCATCCAGTGCACTGTAGCCAGGCTGCCCCCCGGCTACAGTCACCGACACACGGAACGTTCCGATCTCGGAAGTTCCGTGTGCCCTCCTGCCACTCCCCTCCACCCTCTGCCCTCCAGCCAGTACCTACATACCGGGGGGGGGGCAGGGGGGCCCATTGCCCGCCACCTCGGAGGGCCACACACACCCTGGGGTACCCGTGCTCCCTGCCGTGTGCCTGGAGAGGAGGGAGGGCGGGACTTCCTCTCCTGCAGCTCTGCCCGCCCCTCCTCTCCTCCTACACCCGACGTCCGGCCACCGGTAAGTCTGCAGCCATACACGCTGCTCTGCCCTCCAACCTGTGTGCCCCCTCTGTCCTCTGTGTCCTCTGCCCCCTCTGTGTCCTCTGCCCCCTGTCCTCTGTGTCCTCTGCCCCCTGTCCTCTGTGTCCTCTGCCCCCTGTCCTCTGTGTCCTCTGCCCCTGTCCTCTGTGTCCTCTGCCCCCTGTCCTCTGTGTCCTCTGCCCCCTGTCCTCTGTGTCCTCAGCCCCCTGTCCTCTGTATCCTCTGCCCCCTGTCCTCTGTCCTCTGCCCCCTGTCCTCTGTGTCCTCTGCCCCTGTCCTCTGCCCCCTGTCCTCTGTGTCCTCTGCCCCCTGTCCTCTGTGTCCTCTGCCCCCTGTCCTCTGTGTCCTCTGCCCCCTGTCCTCTGTGTCCTCTGCCTCCTCTGCCCCCTCTGTGTCCTCTGCCCCCTGTCCTCTGTGTCCTCTGCCCCCTGTCCTCTGTGTCCTCTGCCTCCTCTGCCCTCTCTGTGTCCTCTGCCCCCTGTCCTCTGTGTCCTCTGCCCCCTGTCCTCTGTGTCCTCTGCCCCCTGTCCTCTGTGTCCTCTGCCCCCTGTCCTCTGCCCCCTGTCCTCTGTCTCCTCTGCCCCCTGTCCTCTGTGTCCTCTGCCCCCTGTCCTCTGTGTCCTCTGCCCCCTGTCCTCTGTGTCCTCTGCCCCCTGTCCTCTGCGTCCTCTGCCCCCTGTCCTCTGCGTCCTCTGCCCCCTGTCCTCTGCGTCCTCTGCCCCCTGTCCTCTGCTTCCTCTGCCCCCTGTCCTCTGCGTCCTCTGCCCCCTCTGTGTCCTCTGCCCCCTCTCCTCTGCCCCCTGTCCTCTGCCCCCTGTCCTCTGCCCCCTGTCCTCTGCCCCCTGTCCTCTGCGTCCTCTGCCCCCTCTGTGTCCTCTGCGTCCTCTGCCCCCTCTGCGTCCTCTGCCCCCTCTGTGTCCTCTGCGTCCTCTGCCCCCTCTGTGTCCTCTGCCTCCTCTGCCCCCTGTCCTCTGCCCCCTGTCCTCTGCCCCCTGTCCTCTGCCCCCTGTCCTCTGCCCCCTGTCCTCTGCGTCCTCTGCCCCCTCTGCGTCCTCTGCCTCCTCTGCCCCCTCTGCGTCCTCTGCCCCCTCTGTGTCCTCTGCGTCCTCTGCCCCCTCTGTGTCCTCTGCCCCTGTCCTCTGCCCCCTGTCCTCTGCCCCCTGTCCTCTGCCCCCTGTCCTCTGCATCCTCTGCCCCCTCTGTGTCCTCTGCCCCCTCTCCTCTGCCCCCTTTGTGTCCTCTGCGTCCTCTGCCCCCTCTGTGTCCTCTGCCCCCTGTCCTCTGCCCCCTGTCCTCTGCCCCCTGTCCTCTGCCCCCTGTCCTCTGCCCCCTCTGTGTCCTCTGCCCCCTGTCCTCTGCCTCCTCTGCCCCCTGTCCTCTGCCTCCTCTGCCCCCTGTCCTCTGCCTCCTCTGCCCCCTGTCCTCTGCCTCCTCTGCCCCTGTCCTCTGCTCCTCTGCCCTCTGTCCTCTGCCTCCTCTGCCCCCTGTCCTCTGCCTCCTCTGCCCCCTGTCCTCTGCATCCTCTGCCCCCTGTCCTCTGCGTCCTCTGCCCCCTGTCCTCTGCCTCCTCTGCCCCCTGTCCTCTGCCTCCTCTGCCCCCTGTCCTCTGCCTCCTCTGCCCCCTGTCCTCTGCGTCCTCTGCCCCCTGTCGTCTGCGTCCTCTGCCCCCTGTCGTCTGCGTCCTCTGCCCCCTGTCCTCTGCGTCCTCTGCCCCCTGTCCTCTGCGTCCTCTGCCCCTGTCCTCTGCGTCCTCTGCCCCCTGTCCTCTGCGTCCTCTGCCCCCTGTCCTCTGCCCCCTGTCCTCTGCGTCCTCTGCCCCTGTCCTCTGCGTCCTCTGCCCCTGTCCTCTGCGCTCCTCTGCCCCCTGTCCTCTGCGTCCTCTGCCCCCTCTCCTCTGCGTTCCTCTGCCCCCTCTCTCTGCGTCCTCTGCCCCCTCTCCTCTGCGTCCTCTGCCCCCTCTCCTCTGCGTCCTCTGCCCCCTCTGCGTCCTCTGCCCCCTCTGCCTCCTCTGCCCCCTCTGCGTCCTCTGCGTCCTCTGCCCCCTCTGCGTCCTCTGCCCCCTCTGCGTCCTCTGCGTCCTCTGCCCCTCTGCGTCCTCTGCCCCCTCTGCGTCCTCTTGCCCCCTCTGTGTCCTCTGCCCCCTCTGTGTCCTCTGCCCCCTCTGCCCCCTCTGCCCCCTCTGTGTCCTCTGCCCCCTCTGTGTCCTCTGCGTCCTCTGTGTCCTCTGCGTCCTCTGCCCCCTGTCCTCTGCGTCCTCTGCCCGCTGTCCTCTGCGTCCTCTGCCCCCTGTCCTCTGCGTCTTCTGCCCCCTGTCCTCTGCGTCTTCTGCCCCTGTCCTCTGCGTCTTCTGCCCCCTGTCCTCTGCGTCTTCTGCCCCCTGTCCTCCTGCGTCCTCTGCCCCCTGTCCTCTGCGTCCTCTGCCCCCTGTCCTGCGTCCTCTGCCCCCTCTGCGTCCTCTGCCCCCTCTGCGTCCTCTGCCCCCTCTGCGTCCTCTGCCCCCTCTGCGTCCTCTGCCCCCCTCTGCGTCCTCTGCCCCCTCTGCGTCCTCTGCCCCCTCTGCGTCCTCTGCCCCCTCTGTGTCCTCTGCCCCCTCTGTGTCCTCTGCCCCCTCTGCGTCCTCTGCCCCCTCTGCGTCCTCTGCCCCCTCTGCCCCCTCTGCGTCCTCTGCCCCCTCTGCGTCCTCTGCCCCCTCTGCGTCCTCTGCCCCTCTGCCCCTCTGCGTCCTCTGCCCCCTCTGCGTCCTCTGCCCCCTCTGCGTCCTCTGCCCCTCTGCGTCCTCTGCCCCCTCTGCGTCCTCTGCGTCCTCTGCCCCCTCTGCCCCCTCTGCGTCCTCTGCCCCCTCTGCGTCCTCTGCCCCCTCTGCGTCCTCTGCCCCCTCTGTGTCCTCTGCCCCCTCTGCGTCCTCTGCCCCCTCTGCGTCCTCTGCCCCCTCTGCGTCCTCTGCCCCCTCTGCGTCCTCTGCCCCTCTGCGTCCTCTGCCCCCTCTGCCCCTCTGCCCCCTCTGCGTCCTCTGCCCCCTCTGCGTCCTCTGCCCCTCTGCCCCTCTGCGTCCTCTGCCCCCTCTGCGTCCTCTGCCCCCTCTGCGTCCTCTCGCCCCCTCTGCGTCCTCTGCCCCCTCTGCGTCCTCTGCCCCCTCTGCGTCCTCTGCCCCCTCTGCGTCCTCTGCCCCCTCTGTGTCCTCTTCACCCTGTCCTCTGCCCCCTCTGTGTCCTCTGCCCCCTGTCCTCTGCCCCCTCTGTGTCCTCTGCCCCCTGTCCTCTGCCCCTGTCCTCTGCGTCCTCTGCCCCCTCTGTGTCCTCTGCCCCCTGTCCTCTGCATCCTCTGCCCCCTCTGTGTCCTCTGCCCCCTGTCCTCTGCGTCCTCTGCCCCCTGTCATCTGCGTCCTCTGCCCCCTGTCCTCTGCGGCCTCTGCCCCCTGTCCTCTGCCCAGCCGCCTCTGCCCCCTGTCCTCTGCCCAGCCGCCTCTGCCCCCTGTCCTCTGCGCTGACCACTCTGCCCACGTCGCTGCGCTGACCAATCTCACCGCACTCACTGCTAACCACTGAGCCACCGCACTCACTGCTAACCACTGAGCCACCGCACTCACTGCTAACCACTGAGCCACCGTATACTCTGCTACCCACTGAGCCGCCTGTATACACACAATTCATTTCACCGCACTCCCGTAACTATTAGTAAATAAACTATATATGGATTCTAGACTACCCGATTCTTTAGAATCGGGCCGCCATCTAGTTTATCATATTTATTTTAGGAGTTGTAAATGAAATCAACTCTACTCTATGCCTTTTGAACTCCAAATAATATTATATGTTTTATGAGTGCTTGGGTAATCAGTACAGCACAGATTTGTATGGTCTATGAAGTATGATTTCTGGTTTATTAATGCACAGACAGGCAAATATTCACTGTGTGCACAATTATTAGGCAAATGAGTATTTTGATCACATGATACTTTTTATTCATGTTGTCCTACTCCAAGCTGTATAGTCTTGAGAGCCAAGTAGCAATTAAGTAAATCAGGTGATGTGCATCTCTGTAATGAGGAGGGGTGTGGTTTAATGACATCAACACCCTGTATAAGATGTGCTTAATTATTAGGCAACTTCCTTTCCTTAGGCAAAATGGGTCAGAAGAGAGATTTGATGGGCTCTGAAAAGTCCAAAATTGTGAGATGTCTTGCAGAGGGATGCAGCAGTCTTGCAATTGTCAAACTTTTGAAGCCTGATCACCAAACAATCAAGCGTTTCATGGCAAGTAGCCAACAGGGACGCAAGAAGCGTGTTGGGCAAAAAAGGCGCAAAATAACTGCCCATAAATTGAGGAAAATCAAGCATGAAGGTGCCAAGATGCCATTTGCCACCAGTTTTGCCATATTTCAGAGCTGCAACGTTGCTGAAGTATCAAAAAGCACAAGGTGTGCCATACTCAGGGACATGGCCAATATAAGGAAGGCTGAAAAATTACCACCTTTGAACTAGAAACATAAGATAAAATGTCAAGACTGGATCAGGAAATATCTCAAAAAACTGATTTTTCAAAGGTTTTATGGACTGATGAAATGAGAGTGACTCTTGATGAGCCAGATGGATAGGCCAGACGCTGGATCAGTAAAGGGCAGAGAGCTCCACTCCGACTCAGACGCCAGCAAGGTGGAGGTGGGGTATGGGCTGGTATCATCAAAGATGAACTTATGGGACCTTTTCAGGTTGAGGATGGAATGAAGCTCAACTCCCAGACCTACTGCCAGTTTCTGGAAGACAACTTCTTCAAGCAGTGGTAAAGGAAGAATTCGGTATAGTTCAAGAGAAACATGATTTTCATGCAGGACAATGCTCCATCACATGCATCCAACTACTCCACAGCGTGGCTGGCCAGTAAAGGTCTAAAAGAAGAAAAAATAATGACATGGCCCCCTTGTTCACCTGATCTGAATCCCATAGAGAACCTGTGGTCCCTCCTAAAATGTGAGATCTACAGGGAGGGAAAACAGTACACCTCTCGGAACAGTGTCTGTGAGACTGTGGTGGCTGCTGCACGCAATGTTGATCATAAATAGATCAAGGAACTGATAAAGAAAGGTGGCTACATTGGTCACTAATTTTTTGGGTTTTGTTTTTGCATGTCAGAAATGTATTTTTCTAAATTTTGTGCAGTTATATTAGTTTACCTGGTGAAAATAAACAAGTGAGATGGGAATATATTTGTTTTTTATTAAGTTGCCTAATAATTCTGCACAGTAATAGTTACCTGCACAAACAGATATCCTCCTAAGATATCCAAATCTAATGAAAACCCCACTCCAACTTCCAAAAATAATAAGCTTTGATATTTATGAGTCTTTTGGGTTGATTGAGAACATAGTTGTTGATCAATAATAAAATAATCTTCTAAAATACAACTTGCCTAATAATTCTGCACACAGTGTATAGCAAGCAAAGAAATGTTCCTGCCGAAAGATGTAGCCAAAAGGAATTTATTGGTGTGAGCAGAAATGTTAACCTTCTCCTCCCATTACGTACAATATCTGCTCCACTGTCAGGGGAGCTGAGACTTCATTCATAAATTAGTACAAAGCTGACAATAGCCGGCTTACTGTAAATGCCTTATTAACCCCTAACATGCTGAGAGGAGTAGACAGCATGTTTCTAGGGGGGGTGGGCACCCCCTAGAGACATGTTGCCCACAGCTAATATTCATATTTAATGTGTTAATACACATTTAACAATTTGCTTATCCCTACGGCAGCAGGGATGAGCAAAGTATACGGTAACCGCAGTGCTCAGGATTACATCCCGAGCAATCCGGTTACTGCCTTGCGGTTGCCAGAAGCGCTCCGAAAACTGCAGCCTGCATGATTTTTCGCGCAGGCTACAGATCCGGAGCCGGTAACCGGATTGCATGTAAAGCAATCCGGTTACCATAATGGGCTCCTATGGGGAGCTATTCTTTCTCCGGTTTTGCGCTTTTTGAAAGCTTAAAACCAGATCAGGATTTAAAAAGCCAGCCGCATGTGTGACCCTAGCCTAAGTGGGTTTCCCTCGTTTCATTGAAGTTGCATTGGTTGGGAAAACCTAGAATGGCCCATCTAATCTTGACTCATGGTTCTTTCTCATGTGTCTTTTAGGACCACTCAGTCTCTCGGCATATGAGATCATGCGCTGCTAAGGCTAGGGTCAGGCTAGGGTCACACACAAGGCCTTGGTCCGTTTTTGGTATCAGTTTTTGCATTTTTTTTTCTAAGTCCAAAAACTGATGGAAAAATGGATTATATGTACCGTATATACTCGCGTATAAGCCGAGTTTTTCAGCCCAAAAATTGGGCCGAAAAGTCCCCCCCTCGGCTTATACGCGAGTCACTGTATACTGTATACAATGTATACAGTATACAGTGCCCCCCCCCCATATCAGTATACAGGCCCCCCTTGGGTAGTAATCCCGCTGTCCCGCTGCCGCTGTCCCGCCTCCGCCATCGCGCTCTTCCGTCTTCATCCAGCGTCTTCCGGCTTCTTCCGGCTTCCTCCAGTGGGCGCAGGCAATGACGTCATTGCCTGCGCAACAGAGAAGGAAGCCGGAAGAAGACGGAAGACGCTGGATGAAAATGGAGGAGCGTGATGGCGGCGGCGGCGGGACAGCGGCAGCGGGACAGCGGAGGGATAAGTATACTAATCTCTTCCTTTACAGGATTACTACCCAAGCGGGGCCTGTATACTGATATGGGAGGGCTGCTGTATCTACCTCTGGGGCTGTATATACCTCTGGGGCTGCATATACCTCTGGGGCTGCATATACCTCTGGGGCTGTATATACCTCTGGGGCTGTATATCCCTCTGGGGCTGCTGTGTACTACCTAAGGGCTGCTGTATACTACCACTGGGGCTGCTGTATATACCTCTGGGGCTGCTGTATACCTCTGGGGCTGTATATACCTCTGGGGCTGTATATACCTCTGGGGCTGTATATACCTCTGGGGCTGCTGTATACTACCACTGTGGCTGCTGTATATACCTCTGGGGCTGTATATACCTCTGGGGCTGTATATACCTCTGGGGCTGCTGTATACTACCACTGGGGCTGCTGTATATACCTCTGGGGCTGTATATACCTCTGGGGCTGTATATACCTCTGGGGCTGCTGTATACTACCACTGGGGCTGCTGTATACTACCACTGGGGCTGCTGTATACTACCTCTGGGGTAGCTGTATACTACCACTGGGTCTGCTGCTGTATATACCACTGGGGCTGCTGCTGTATACTACCACTGGGGCTGCTGCTGTATACTACCACTGGGGCTGCTGCTGTATACTACCACTGGGGCTACATTACGTACTGTATCTCCTCCTTACAGCGAGGAGCCGCCGGCTGTCATTCATAAAATAGTAAAAGCCAACAATAGCAGCAATACTGTAATAAAGACATTTAACCCTTCATATGCCATCCTATATGGACAACATGTCTCTAGGGAGGGTGGACACTCCCTGGAGACATGGTGCCAACATATTATATTAACATTAACCCTTTGTTCATCCCCGCAGCCGCAGGGATGAACAAAGCATCTGGCAACCGGATTGCACCATTATGAGCAATCCGATTACCGGATCTGGGTTTAGGGCAGATCTGGATGCGGTAATTGCAATGTGCCGTCTAAATGTGACCCTAGCCTATGTTAGAAAATGTAAAAAAAATAAATTTTACACCTTTTCCTCCCTTGAACCAGCGGCAGACACATAGCTGGATTCAAGACTATACATTACTTGATTTCTACATTTAGAAGCATGAGAAGTGCATATCGTAATTGAAGTTACCAGGCCATTTAAATGTGTATAGGCTGTACCTGACTGAAGACACCATTAATATCATGTTTAGCATAAAGTGACCCTTGTAATCAAGAACTATTTTCTTGCCTCCCTCCTTTAGCCTTATGAGCCTGTATACTCCACCTTCAGCTACATGCCACGGGTCTTTTTAATCTTTCCATCTCAACCCGTCACGCTTCATTTACAAAACGTTAAAGTGTAATTGCCATTAAAATTTTTATTTAATAATAATGTAGAGCAAGTGATTATAATAAATTTTCAAATATACTTCATAAGTGAAATCTGGAAGAAAACCTATTAAAACCCTTATAGAAGATGTCCCCACTAGGCTGTTTCTAAAGCTGATATAGGCTAGTTGTAGGATCTCCCGTCTTCAGCTCCACACATTGAATACAGTCATATAAGGGGGTGGGGGTGGGGTCTTCACAGTGTGCCTGACTACAGCTGATCAGTGTATCTGCAGTTCACCACAGGCAGGGACAGTACTGAGCTCAGGCTGTCAGCACACAGCTCCTGCAATCTTATCTGACTCCTCTCCATTCACATTGACTCTACTTAGTGTTATCAGCTGATGGCCTCTACACAGCTCCTCAGCTGATTACACAGAGCAGAGCGATGTGAATGGAGAAAAATTACAGGAGCTGTATGCTGACAGCCGGAGCCCAGAACTGTCCCTGCCTAAGGTATCCTAAGATTTTGAACAGCTGTATTGTGAACGCTGTGTAGGCCCCCCTTTTATGGCCGTATTCATATGTAGACCTGAAGATGGATTTCCCTGGCAACCAGCATATGTCAGCTTTAGAAACAGCCTAGTGGGGACATCTTCTATGAAGTTTTTTAAACGTTTTCTTCCATATTTCACTTATGAAGTATAGTTCTAAGTATATTATAATCACTTGCTTTACATTATTATTAAATAAAAATGTAAATGGCAGTTACACTTTAAAGACAATAAGTCCAACTAGTATGCACATGACCAAAATACTTTTCCACCAACTCATCTTTGTTATGAGTTATGTCATCTAAAGTTATGGATTATTCACTCTTCATAGTCAGACCCTAACACTACTGGAATTCACAATACTCTACCCCTGAGACTAAACACTGTAAATACTCAGTCCCAAATCTAATAATTAGATATTATTTTTGTGGTCTAATATCTGGTATTATAATATGTGCAGTCACCAATGGTTCAATATCCTGCTGTGTACAGTAGTGACAAGTGACTTGTAGTTGTTGAATTTGTCTTAAGAGAATAAGCTTCTCCTCAGGGTTTAGAAGATGTTTCAGCATAGCTAACTAATCATTTACTCTCCAGGGATTGTACTCACTTATAGAAGATGGACAGTATCTTGTGCCTGAGAAGTACCCATACATGCTCCCCAGAGATCATCATCATTATTAGTTGTTGGGGGTACCCTCTGTCAGTTTCGTCTGCTGCATTGCTTTCATCCCTCTCCACTCTCTGTGTTGACAAATGTGACAAGATGGAATGTTATCTATCTAAGGCACTACATTCGTTTTACTCACAGGCATTATAGGGGCATATGGGACACTGGTTTTAGCTCTGGGCTTTCCACAATTTACACAACTATTACGCCTTCCGGGATTCTGTACTTTATGTACTGTGCATGTCAACCCTATCGGGTCATTTTAGGGGAACAGGAATGATGGTTCTGTTTGATTAACCTAATCCAGTAAATTGTCAAAACATTAATGCAACACTAGATATTACATAATGTGGTTTCATGACCCATAAAACTAATCACTTTCTCCACCACATTCTTTCACTGATCATTTTTACACATTGGATCATTGTCTTGTAACCAACCACGCTCTTCTCTCATGAACAGCTACCAATGAGGCATTTAGAACCCTTCTGATGGCATTTCAGCCTGTTTCAACATCCTTTTTGAATCCTTCACATTTTCTGACCATTCTCTTTTTGCTGTTTCCCTTTGGTTTACTCTGCATCCGCCCCATCTACAAAGGTAAGTTTTCATACAGGCCCCTCAAGCTTCCTCATGTAAACCCCCTACAAGCTTGTATGACAGTTCCAGCACACTCAAAGACAGCAAAACGGCTAAAAGTACCCCAGAAACAACCAAATCAGCATTGTGTTTTTGCATTAAAATCTGAAGCATTTAGAATAGATAGGAAACACTTTGATGGCCCCCAAAAAAGACAATTTGACACATAGGTAGAAATTAATTATTAAAATGAATTTATTACTTATCGACAAAAAATGACAATATTTATAAAAGCAACCCATGAATTAAAATGACACCCTATCTAAATACTGATGTTCGATTTATCCTAAAGAGAGCCAAATAGTATGTTACCTTATTATTTTATTTGGTTCACTTTGCATTATTATTTATATTCCGGCTCTTCAACAGTTTGTTCAGTTCAGGAAAATATATTCGCATGCACCCAATTTCGGGATTTCTGAACTAACAAAAATGAGTTATTCTTTTTAATTTTCCAACTTTATTTTTTTAAATAAACCTTTTTTATTTTTTTGAGCACTGCAAGGTTTTGATTTTACACTTGCGGCACACTTGCGGCAAGCCCCATGCATTGTCTATGGGGCTTGTGGTAAGTGTGCGGAAGATGCAGCAAGTGTGGTTTCAGCATTTGCAGCAGATGCGGCCATGAAAAGAACCGCAGCTGACTGTGTTTTTTTTCGCAGCCGCATCTGCCGCAACTGCCAAAACCGCACTTGCCGCGTCTGCCACACACTTACCACAAGCCCCATAGACAATGCATGGGGCTTGCCGCCAGATCCGAGCAAAACCGCCAGTGTGAAAGCACCCTTAGAAGGGATTTTTAAGGTCTCGGCTATCACTTTAATGGATGGAATGGCAGATAGGGCTGGATCTAGTAATTACTGTATATTTCCTTACTTGAGTGATAAGAAGGTTAAAATAAAGAAGTGTTTGTCATAAAAACTTTAACATTTTGGCACTGATGTAATCATATCATCTAATGTGCGGTGCAGATTGATTTGTTGCACTTTTTTGGTTCAGATCCTGCATTCAAAGTATTGTACAATACACCCAAATAGGGTTTTCAAAAGCTCATTTGTCTGAAGCAGAATTTGATTGCAGCTGGTCTAGTCTGCATATTATCTTATAATGTATTGCTATATCCATCAAGTTTTGCAAATTGATAATAGTTGTCATGTCTATGTAAAATATTTTCTAGGTACAAGTCTCAAAGTAGGAAAAACAATTGGAAAACTGACTT
Organism: Allobates femoralis; assembly: GCA_033576535.1. Taxonomy (NCBI): domain Eukaryota; kingdom Metazoa; phylum Chordata; class Amphibia; order Anura; family Aromobatidae; genus Allobates; species Allobates femoralis. The sequence continues at coordinate 183,619,611 of JARQOC010000002.1, forward strand.
GTATGCTCTTTTGTTGGATTTTCAAAAGAAAGAACTAAGGCTAGGGTCACACTTAAAACCTGAATTGCATTCACTGCATCCAGATCCGGAGTCTGTGAACGCAATTGCGGTCCCACACATTTTTTATCAAAAATGTGTGGAGGGAACCGCATTGCAATAACCGGATTGCTCAGGATGTGTAATCCTGAGCAATCTGGTTCCCGTATACTTTGCTTATCCTGGCTACAGCCCGGATAAGCAAAGTGCTTAAACTGTTAAAAAAGCTGTATTGTTAATATTAATTTTGGCCATCATGTCTCTAGGGGGTGCCCACCCCCACTAGAGGCATGCCACCCACTCAGGTGGGCATGTCAGGGGTTAATTCCTCTGTACAGTATTGCCGAGTCCTTTCGGCTCTGTACAACTTTTATCAATGAACCCGGCGGCTCCCCTGACAGCTGTGCATACTATAGCTATTGTAGGTATAGTATGTGTGCTGTCCGAGGTCCTGTACTCATTTACAGTAGATCTTTGGGCAGCACTGCCCATAGATCTTACTGTATAAGCCTTCAGGACCTCGGACAGCGCATCGGATCGCTGGTAACCATGTAAACAAGCGGGTAAATAAGCGCCATGCGGCGCTTAGTTACCCACTGTTTACCATGGATACCAGCTCCCAGCGCTTGCTGAGAGGCGCTGGGAGCTGGCTTCTCGCTCGTCTCCTGGTGTTCTAAAACCTGGCGACCATCAACCAGCGATTCATCGCTGGTTGATGCGCCCTGTCACACACGTCAATATCACTGCAACGTCATGTGCAGCAGCGATATTGCAAGCGATATTGACGTGTGTGACATCCCAATTACAGACTTCATACAGCTCCCAGTGGTCCTCTCCTGCTGTGTACCAATCAGGAGCTACTACATATCTCCACCATCCCCTTGCAGCACCAAATATACCCATGCAAAGCATCCCCCCACAGGTCCTATTTTTGGGGAAACAGGGTAGATGTGGTAATGTACAGTGTGTGGAAGTAAGGCCTCATTCACACGCTGCGTATTTGGCGTGTTTTTTCCGCGCGTATTTACCCCAAAAACGCATGTGCGTCTGTGTTTCCAAGCAAAGTGAATGGACATTCACTTTCTGCCATTCAGACGTCGCGTAATTTCACGCAGCGTTTTGGAGCAAAAAACGAGTGCATAAAAAGAATGAACATGTCAATTCTTTCCAATTTTTTACGCACGTTTCTTCCATAGGCCCCATTAATAAGCATTGGAAGAAACGCGCATAAAAAAGCGCAGTTGAAGTTGTTCTATCACGCTTTCTTACGCGCGCAAAAAGACGTGCGTAAAAAAAATGCGATAAATATGCAGCGTGTGAACACAGCCTAAATGTTCCTGCTGCAGGGTTGTGGGTGTGTGCATATTGTCATGTGCCTGCTGCAGGTGTGTGTGATGTCATGCGCTTGCTGCAGGGTGTTGCGTAATATATGTGCCCGCTGCAGGATCGCGTACGTCTATATGTGCATTTAGTGTCTATACGTGCATTTAGCATAGGCTGAGCTATATGTTTAAAAAGTTGAGGGGGCAGACTGGGCCCACTGGAGGATAATATATATGAAGAATGAGGAGCAAGCTGGGCAGATCTGTTGATTGAAACTGTTGCAGGAGATTAGGTCATAAGAATTGGCACATGGGGGTTAAATTGTATAAATCCCCTCTGCTGTACGGTGTTGTACGATTTACAATAGATAATGCTTATGTAATGTTAGAGGTGAGTGACATTTTTCACATAGTACTATACCTATATTTCTATGCTCTGTCGGTGCATCAGCAATTGTGGTATGTGTTAAAGGGGCCCACTGAGATGCTTTCTCCCGGGGCCCACGAAAACCTGGAGCCGGACCTGGCTGGACCAAATAACTCTGGGAACCTCCTGACATAAATAATGTTGGCAGAAAGAAGGATAGAACATGTTAAATTTCATTGTCCTTTTGTATTAAGGAGAGAGAAGTCACCTGCTGAAGTTTCTACTTCTTCCCTTCTTGTCAATGGAAATAATTTAATGAAGCTGCACAGTTATGTTAAAGGGGATCTGTCAGAAGGATTTCGCTCCCTAAACTATTTATATGCACATGTAGGTCTTTCAAAGACAAATCCAGCAATATCTTTGCATGGCCATTCTGTTCCTCTATAACTGAGAAATCAGGGTTTAAATTGATATGCAAATGATATGGTAGATTTAAAGCCTCTGTCACTCCAGCTCTATTCCCTGCCCTAGCACTACATCTTACTTCTTGACTGAAAGCTGCTATTCGGTGTGATTTATGCAAAAGTCCACAATATCCATTAGCATATCAATTCAAACACTGATTTATCAGTAATGGTACCTTTACACGCCGCGACGGCAGGCTGGATACATCGCGCTACAAGCTACAATTGTAGCTTGTAGCGTCCATATCGCCTGTAGTAGCGGCGTCTGAAGAGGCGACGCTACAGCCGGCGACAGATACATCTGTTTATGGTCTCTGCTCATAAACTTAAGGCAACATCGCCGATGGTAGCGAGCTGTATCGGCGTGTAAAGAGGCAACGGAAGGGAACTCTGGACACCCGGGGCTGTAGCTGCAATGTAGCTAAGGCGTGACCTCGGCTCCATGTTACCGCGCCCCATGTGCGATCATTGGTGGAAGCTGCTGCATGACGATTGGTAGTCGCTGCATAGGGAGGCATATTTAAAGGAGCTGACGAGTCACACTACACAATCGCTCGAGCGTCATGTATTACTCAGCCTCCTGCGTTGCCTGCCCAATCAGGATGTTATTGCTTCGTCCTATCAGCGTACGGAAGTCTTGTAATCCACAATTGGAGCACGCCTATGTGCTGTCCCTGCTGCACCAGGTCCGCCCATAGTAGCTGGTTGTAGCGGTGTGTAAATGAGCAACAGCTGGCTACTTGAGACACCCGGCGATGTAGCTAGCTATAGATGTAGCGTGGCGTAGCGCACCTTGTGGAGGCGTGTAAAGAGGGTGCGTTGACCGTTTGTAGCCGTTTGAGCGTGCTCGTGCACGTGAAGTAGCGCGATGTATCCAGCCTGCCGTGGCGGCGTGTAAAGGTACCCTAACAGAGGAATGGACTGGTCATATAAAGATATTGATGGACATGTCTTTGAAAGCGCTATATGTGAATATAAATATGGGGTGGGATGTCCCGCTGACAGATTCCCTTTAAGGTTATGTGCACACACCTTCTTTTGGATGCTGGTGTACTTACAGGAAGAAATTTCAGGAAGATGCAGGCAGTTTTACCAGAAGCCTCTTCTCCGTCAATTTCAGCCATGGCTCCTTCACTGATCTTTATTTTATGTGTCTTTGTATGTATCTACTAGTCATAGGCTTCCAAGCACTCGCCACTTGGAGAATGGACCCGTCATGTCTTTTAAGTGCTTTGTGTATTTACATACATGAGGTGATTAAAAGTCGAACAAGTGAGTGAACATACAACAATGAGCTGTGCAGTGCATAGGATTGCTATTTTCATCATTTATTGAGCGCTTTTTCAAGCATTTGCTGAGTCATATCAGGAAAGGGAAATAAGAAAAATGAAATGGCTCTTCATCTTTTTGAATTTAAAGTCATATTATCCTTTCATGAAAAGCAAAGCTATAACTCATTTCTTAGGGCGGCTTCACACCGTGGTCCGGTCTGGGGCTGTCATGGATGAACCTGACAGCCCCGGCCTGGATCAGCACACAGAACTGGAGGGCTAATTTGTCTTCCGGTCCAGTGTGCAGCCGCTCCCCGCGAGCCGCGGTCCTGACCTATCAGCAGTGGCAGCTGCGTGCGGCTGCACACCGGACTGGAGGGCAAATTTGCCCTCCAGTTCTGTGTGCTGTGGGCTGTCAGGTTCATCCCTGACAGCCCCGGACCGGACCTGACCGCAGTGTGAAGCCAGACTTAAATGATCATCATAATCTTCAATACTGGTGACAAGGAGACTCATGTGCAACAATTTGTTTTCCTCGAAATTTCAGACCTTTTTAATGTTACCACATTATTCTTCATCTTCTCCTCATGCTCTTTTAGGGACCTAGTGAAAAAAAAAACATTTCAATTTTTTCTTTACATATTTTTTTCTTAATTTAAACATCCCAACAAATGTACCGTATATATTCACGTATAAGCCGAGTTTTTCAGCCCAAAAATTGGGCTGAAAAGTCCCCTCCTCGGTTTATACGCGAGTCATACGGCAGGCCGCCCGCCTGCCACCCCCATCAGTATACAGGCGCCCTCTCATCAGTATCCAGGGCCCCCCCCTTGCTCCTCAAACCTGTAAAGTAAGATCATTATACTTATCACTGTCCTGTCACCGCCGTCCCCGCCGCTGCCATCGCGCTCCTCTGGCTTCATCCAGCGTCTTCCGGCTTCCTCCTCTGGTCGGCGCAGGCAATGACGTCATTGTCTGTGCGCCAGAGGAGGAAGCCGGAAGACGCTGGATGAAGCCGGAGGAGCGCAATGGCAGCGGCGGGAACGGCGGTGACAGGACAGTGATAAGTATAATGATCTTACTTTACAGGTTTGCGGAGCAAGGGGAGGGGCCCTGGATACTGATGGGGGGGCGCCTGTATACTGATGGGGGTGGCGGGTGGGCTGCTGCTGTATACCTCTGGGGCTGCTGTATACTACTACTGGGGCTGCAGTATACTACTACTGGGGCTGCTGTATATACCTCTGGGGCTGCTGTATACTACCACTGGGGCTGCTGTATATACCTCTGGGGCTGCTGTATACTACCACTGGGGCTGCTGTATACTACCACTGGGGCTGCTGTATACTACCACTGGGGCTGCTGTATATACCTCTGGGGCTGCTGTATACTACCACTGGGGCTGTTGTATATACCTCTGGGGCTGCTGTATACTACCACTGGGGCTGCTGTATATACCTCTGGGGCTGCTGTATACTACCACTGGGGCTGCTGTATGCTAGCACTGGTGCTGCTGTATACTACCACTGGGGCTGCTGTATATACCTCTGGGGCTGCTGTATACTACCACTGGGGCTGCTGTATACTACCACTGGGGCTGCTGTATACTACCACTGGGGCTGCTGTATATACCTCTGGGGCTACTGTATACTACCACTGGGGCTGCTGTATATACCTCTGGGGCTGCTGTATACTACCACTGGGGTTGCTGTATATACCTCTGGGTCTGCTGTATACTACCACTGGGGCTGCTGCTGTATATACCACTGGGGAGGCTGCTGTAACACTGCTGGGGCCTGTATATACCACTGGGGAGGCTGCTGTATACCACACTGCTGGGGGCTGTATACTACCACTGGGGAGGCCTGTATACCACTGGGGGGGCCTGTATACCACACTACTGGGGGCTGTATACCTGTGCTGGGGTCCACCCTCGGCTTATACACGAGTCAATATGTTTTCCCAGATTTTGGGAGCAAAAGTAGGGGGGTCGGCTTATACACGGGTCGGGTTATACACGAGTATATACGGTAATACATTTTGGCCCATGTAATTTTAGGAGGTGCTCTCAATATTAAAGCAAATAATTATTATGATAAATTAATATGCTATAAATGTCTGAAATACCCCTTTAATCAAAAATCACCTTTCAACAGTGCTTGCAGTTAGTATTCTATACAAAAGAAAAATAATTGTGATATTGTTCGTATGATAGTATATTTTCTATCTATGCTCAACTAGAAACATTTCTAAGGCAGAATATCTTTTTGACATGACACTGTACACAGGCATCAGGCAAGCCATACATGTATGCAATGTTGAGGTACAGAGTCACAGAGACCATTTATTCCTATGTGGCTGGTGTATATGCCCCCAGTATCAAATGTACTGTATGTGCCTCAGCCTCTCCAGTGATATATTGTGCCCCAGCATCTCCTGTGATGTATAAACCCCAGTATCTCCTGTCATATGTATGCCCCCAGTAGTATAGTAGAAAGGCGTGCACACTGAGACTTATTTCAGTAGTGAGAGGTGCCAACTGGGGGGTCTGGATAACCCACAACATAGAGTAAAGAAGATGACAGTTGCACACTCTCTTTCTTTTTTTGCAAAAAACGTGTTTATTTTTATAGCAACAGGGAACCAACGTTTCGGTCCAAACCTAGGACCTTGATCATGGTAGTTGCCTCCGTATTATGCTGTTCTTCACAAATGGGGGCGGCGCCACCCACACTGCTTTTTTTCGTTTTCCTGTCAGCTATAGAAAACCCATGGATCCTTAGATCCTGGTTAAGGAATGCCTTATTTCATATTGATGTGTGCCTCTGTCCTGGGCGTCTGTGTTATGTATGCCCCCAGCATCTCCTGTGCTGTATGTATGCCAGAGTCTCCAGTGATGTATAGACCCCAGCATCAAATGTGCTGTATGTACACCAGCATCTCCAGTGATCTATATGCCCCCAGCATCTCCTGTGCTGTATGTATGCCAGCATCTCCAGTGATGTATATGCCTCCAGCATCTTCTGTCATACGTATGCTCCCAGCATCACCTATGCTGTATTTACGCCAGCGTCTCCAATGTCCTATATATTCCAGCGTCTCCTGTGCTGTATGTGCTCCAGGGTCCCTTCTGAGGTTTTTGCTGTACCCCAGAATCTACAGTGATGTATATATGCCCTAATTTCTCTATCGATGTATATGCCCCAGCTTCTCCCATGCTCTATGTACTCCAGTGTCTCCTGTGAAGCTCATGCCCCAGCATTTCCTGTGATGTATATGTGGAGCCCACTGGGACGGGGTACTCAGTGCCGGACCGGGGTACTGCTGGTGGATGCCACGGCGGTCCTGGTCCGGACCTTGTCCCGGGCCCGCACAATAAAATGGGGGGTTATTTACAGGGGATTTGTCACTCGTGACGCCACCCACTATATGCGGCCAGTAATGGGGCAGCCGCTGCTGCAGAACCTCCGGGGATGATGGGATAGCAGCTTGGATAGAATAGTTCCTGTGGGCAGAACTGGGTTCCCCGGGGCAGTGGTAGTAGTAGTTAAAGTCTTTGAGGATAGTTATTGATGCTGCAGGAGAGTAGGGGTAGCAGTAGAGATTATGAGAGTAGAGGTAATTGCAGTAAATGAGGGCAAGTGGGGCTTCAGTATAAGGATCACACGCACTCACGGTTTCTGTTGTTTTCCAAGTCTTTACTTGCAGATGGTATATCACAATATTGTCCACGGAGTCTGTACCGGGTTGCTCCAACCCTGACCGGGTCCTTGGCTTCCTACTTATGCGCTGTGTGTGGCCCTGCTGCCGCTTGTAGCTGAACTGCTGACCCTGTCTCTGCTCACGAGTACCAATCTGCTGGGCAACTTGAGTCCTCTGTGTCACTGACCCCTCCGTGTTGCTTTGCTGTGGTGCTGTGAAGATGGTGGACCTTCACTATGCCGGTGTTTTCTGTCCTGTCTGTCTCAGGCACAGCCTCGCTTCCGGTATCCGTCTTAAGCGCCTCCCCGGTGTCAAGTTTTTGGGGTAACTCTTTATCCCGGATATGTTCCTCTGTTCCTCTGTCTCCTCTCCTCAGACCTCTCAGGACCTCCACTTCTACTTGGCTCTGCTCCTGCTCCAGACTAGACTGAACTAACTGTCACTCTTGCTTTGTGGTAAACAACTTAGCTCCTCCCACTAGTGCAGGTGCCACCTAAACTCCTCCCACTTTCTAGTGTAGTGTTGTGTGGGGAGTAAACCTGTGTTGATGTTTCTGTGGCACATTAACCCTTGGGGTGCCACATATACACCCACAGGGTCTCCTCTGATGTATAAACAGTGGGTACGGAAAGTATTCAGACCCCTTTAAATTTTTCACTCTTTGTTTCGTTGCAGTCATTTGGTGAATTAAAAAAAGTTCATTTTTTCTCATTAATGTACACTCTGCACCTCATCTTGACTGAAAAAAAACAGAAATGTAGAAATTTTCTTGCAAATGTATTAAAAAAGAAAACTGAAATATCACATGGTCATAAGTATTCAGACCCTTTGCTCAGTATTGAGTAGAAGCTCCTTTTGTGCTAGTACAGCCATGAGTCTTCTTGGAAATGATGCAGCAAGTTTTTCAAACCTGGATTTGGGGATCCTCTCCCATTATTCCTTACAGATCCTCTCCAGTTCCGTCAGGTTGGATGGTGAAGGTTGGTGGACAGCCATTTTTAGGACTCTTCAGAGATGCTCAATTCGGTTTAGGTCAGGGCTCTGGCTGGGTCATAGAGTTGTTCTGAAGCAACTGCTTTGTTATTTAGCTGTTTCCTTAGGGTCATTGTCTTGTTGGAAGGTGAACCTTCGGCCAAGTCTGAGATCCAGAGCACTCTAAAAGATGTTTTCATCCAAGGAATCTCTGTATTTGGCCACATTCATGTTTCCATCAATTGTAACCAGTCATCCGGTCCCTGCAACTGAAACACCCCCCCATAGCATGATGCTGCCACCACCATGTTTCACTGTTGGCATTGTATTGAGCAGTGCCTGGTTTTCTCAACACATACTGCTTCGAATTATCATCAAAAAGTTTTATCTTCGTCTCAACAGATTAGTGAATCTTATTTCTCGTAGTCTGGGAGTCCTTCATGTGTTTTTTTTGCAAACTCTATGCGGGCTTTCATATGTCTTGCACTGAGGAGAGGCTTCGATCAGGCCACTCTGCCATAAATGCCCGACTGGTGGAGGGCTGCAATAATAGTAGACTTTGTTGAACTTTTTCCCATCTCCCTACTGCATCTCTGGAGCTCAGTCACAGTGATCTTGGGGTTCTTCTTTACCTCCCTCACCAAGGCTCTTCTCCCACGATTGCTCAGTTTGGCCAGATGGCCAGGTCTAGGAAGACTACTGGTGGTCCCAAACATCGTTCATTCAAGGATTATGGAGTCCAGTGTGCTCTTAGGAACCTTGAGTACTGCAAAAAGTGTTATGTAACCTTGGCCAGGTCTGTGCCTTGCTACAATTAGGTCTCTGAGCTACTTGGGCAGTTCCTTTGACATCATGATTCTCATTTCATCTGACATGCACTGTGAGGTCTTATGTAGACAGGTGTGTGCCTTTCTAAATCAAGTCCTATCAGTTTAATTAAGCACAATGAAGGAGTAGAACCATCTCATGGAGGATCACAATGAAATGGACAGCATGTGGCTTAAATATGAGTGTCTGAGCAAAGGATCTGAATACTTTATGACCATGTGATATTGCAGTTTTTCTTTTTTAACAAATTTGCAAACTTTCTACATTTCAGTTTTTTTTTCAGTCAAGATGGGGTGCAGAGTGTATATTAATGAGAAAAAAATGAAGTTTTTTGAATTTACCAAATGACAGCAATGAAACAGAGTGAAAAATTTAAAGGGGTCTCAATACTTTATGTACCCACTGTACTACAGCCCCGCAATCCCTGTGATGTATATTTTGCAATCCTCATGTCTCATGTGATTTATATACTGTAGATCCCATGTTTCCTGTGAAGTATATGCATCAGCCCCAGCATCTCCTATGTGATTTATTTGATCCAGCATTTCCCTTAATTTGTATACTTCAGCAGTGTCTTTTATGTACAGCCTATTCTCCTGCCCCAGCATCTACTTTTTAATGCATATACACAAGTCCCAACATCTCCTATGTAATGTATGTACTCCAGCTTCAACGACTCCAATGTGACATGTCTCACTGTCTCTTGTGATTTGTATATTGCAGCCCCCATGTCTCTTTTGAAGTATATGATCCATTACCAGCATCTCCTGTGATAGATAAACTCCAGTCTTAGTATCTCCTATTTGATGTTTATGCTGCAAGCCAGTGTCTCCTATTTGACGTAAATACAGTAGTCCCAGTGTTTCCTATGTGATGTACAATGTATACTCCAGCCTCAACATCTCATATGTGATGTATATGCTGCAGCTCCGTTATCTCCTGTGATTTATATACTGCAGCCCCATGTCTCCTGTGAAGTATATGCTTCAGCTCCAGCATCTCCTATGGTGTGTATTACGCAGCCCCAGCATTTTCCATGATACAATGCTCTAGCATCTCCTATGCGATGTATGTACTCTGGCTTCAGCATTTTATGCTATTTAAATGTTTCCTACAAACGCTCATTTGACAATTATTGGCTAGTTTTAAAGACCTTAAAGATGTTGTGTCAAGTTCAGAAATGGATAAAATTTTGCAAAGTGCTTTGAAAAATAAGCAATTTTGTGATTTACCCCCCTTTTTTTTATTTTTAAGTGTACAGTTCATTGCCTAGGGTACCAGGCACCCTCTAGTTGCAGCCTGGCTAGTTATCTAGAGGAAGAGAGAACAATAAAAGTAGGCTCTATGCCTTACAGCCTTCTCCTGCTGCTCTGAAGCAGGCTAGATCACTGGTTCTGACCAACATCATTCACCAATCATTTTGCCAATGCTGCAATGGAAACTTACTTTGCTAGAAGCCTAGGAGAAAGCATTGATTGGACTAGCAGCATCATAATGCCAATGGACTAAATTGTTGATCTTCAGGAGAGCACCATACTCAGAAAAGCACTAAGCCATTGATGTTAGATAATGTGCTCCTCAAGATTCAAGTTGAGACAATCTCCTTAAATTCTATCCCAGTACCAAAAAAGAATGCCCCAATCTCTACCAAGAACAACCAAAACCCAACATCCAATTTTTATTATACAGTGATCTCATTCTTTTTTAGGGGACAGGTCAGTCTCTGCAAATATTGGACTGTGGGCAATTTTGTGACTGCATAGGATTTTATTACCTGACTATCTGTACAAGTGATTTGGTGATGTTTTTTCCTGATGCTGCACTGCATTCTGCAAATAGTAGCCCATGCTCCTAGAAGAAAATGGCATATTTTTTTTTATTAAGTTGCTTTTATAATAAGTAGAGACATTATCACAAGTTCACAACTTTTCAGGTACCTTTGATACTGCACTTGACATTTTATAATTTAGACCATGAGTGTTATAAATGTACCTAGACATTGGCACTAATTCATGAAGACTGATGTTTTGTATGCCATAGTTGATAAAGTGTGCTTTAGATTAGGCTGCGCCAAATTCATTAAGAGGTGTGCACACCCATTAGAAATGTATTGTAGTCAGACACTAAAGTACATTTCTGTTGTTGCATAAATTATGATTAGTGGGAGGGTATTGTGTAAGGAGACAGTATGGGGAGGGAGAAATGTGAGGAGACAGTGTGGAAAGATGAGGGAAATTTATCACCTTCAGCTTCTGCAGGAACAAGAACCTCCTGATGGAGTACTTAAGAAAGAACCCCACTCTCCCTGAACCATTCAACAAAATCAAAGTCTTTACAGATGTTTCTATGGAAATGCTCGACAAATGTAGAGCCCTGGGACCTGTTTCGAAAGTTTTGCAAAATAATGACATTCCATACCGTTGGTATGCACAGTCCAAATTGAGATTTAGATATGGACACACAACATATATGATTGAGGGAGTGGAGGAAGGCCTTAAAAATATATAGGAGGTGAACATCTCATAGTCAGGGAAGACATGAACATCAACAGACCTAAGATTGCATTTTAGTTATTTCAATTTTGGTGTAGTAGGGGCTGTAGTTAGTGCCTTTGGGAGTTGTTAAGATCAGTTTAAATTTGAACTACTCCACTTAGTAGTTGCTCTTGTTGGTCTTTCTTTAATTCTTTCTGTACTTGTTTTAAAATTTATTCTTGACATGGCAAAAATTGTTTGGTGTCTCAATATGGTTACTGTTGTTTATTTACAGGAGAAATTGTTTAAGATAACTAAGACAGTTATGCCAGCTTCCCTAATATTAAATGACATGCAGTCTAACTTTTAATGACAATGCACTAAACTCTCCTCAGAGGAGGTATCTTCTGTGGAGAGATTTAAATAAGATAAACGTTGACATAGCCGGGATTCATGAAGTAATAGCGCCCCTATGCATATCAACCCTAAATTTAATTAATGAATGACAAACAACACTCCAAATTGTTTGGTATAAATTAATTTATTTAACTTAAATAAAACATTGGTAGGGTTTCTTTGCCAAGTTTAATTCATATATCCAACTCATCAATGAATATCATCAATAATAAATAACTTCCATTAACTTGAATAAATAATTGAATCCATAAAAATGTATTTAATTTAATTCCTTAAGGATCCACCCAAATTATTGGATGACCCGGACCTCTGACAAAGAACCCAACCGATTTCATCAAATATCATCAAAACAAAATGGGGCGGGAGGGCGGGGCTTCTTCAAACTCCTGAGGTAAAGTGACGTTCCTGACAGGAACCGTCACCTTATATAGCACTGGCCCCCACTCATCCCCCCTTCTCTTAACCAATCACCGTTTGTATTCTTTAGGCGCGCAAACAGATGTTTGCAGTGCACCTCCCACTTTACTACAAGCCTTCATTAACCCTTTAGTGACCAAATGAAAGAATATCTTTTGATAAGAGGCGCATTCCCTCATGAAGTCACCATTTTTATTAATGGTGCCTTTCCATGAAGTAATAGCGCCCCTATGCATATCAACCTTAAATTTAATTAATGAATGACAAACAACACTCCAAATTGTTTGGTATAAATTAATTTATTTAACTTAAATAAAACATAGGTAGGGTTTCTTTGCCAAGTTTAATTCATATATCCAACTCATCAATGAATATCATCAATAATAAATAACTTCCATTAACTTGAATAAATAATTGAATCCATAAAAATGTATTTAATTTAATTCCTTAAGGATCCACCCAAATTATTGGATGACCCGGCCCAACAGGGACTCTGCTAAACAGCAGAGGCCCCCCCCACAAAGCCACCCGACCAATGTTCGACCATAGTTTGGAAGTCTAAATTCAATATGTCGTATCCTACAGCAGAAAGGTGTATGGCATCTCTACCATACAAACCCACTTCAAATCCTTCCAACTCAAGATGTCGGAAGCAAAAACCACCAAGCTCAGGCAAAAACCTAGATAGATCCCTGCTCACTCTCCTCTTTATCTTCTCCATAAACAGTGACCCGTCTGCTTTCCAGCTGAGACGGGAGACTATCTCTGAAAAACACAAAGAGGCTGAAGGAAAAAGGTGCGATATCCAAACCAGATCTCGCTTAACCTGTTTCAATAAATCCGATGATCTAAATTTGCCTAAATCATTGCCCAATAAATGTAGAATCAAGAGATCTGGCATAGGGAATTTAAAGCATAAATCTAACAAAACCTGTTTCAGTTGGCACCACCGAAGACCTCTAACTCCATACCAATAAATTTGTATTGCTGAAGGGTCAAATGATAAATTAGCAGAATAAGTCCTCTGTTGCGCTCGGTGATGCGCCCAATAAACATAGGAATGACCCACGATCCAAACGCATTTATGGCCTGTAAAATAAAGAATTAACAAGTGAATAACAAATTTGGGCGAACATAAAGTTTATACCTTCTAGATTTCCACCTTCCTATCTTCTTAATATGCTCCTCATCCAAACCGTACTGGGCAGCCTCAGTGGCTGCTCCAATTCTGAACGAATGAGCAGTAATATGTAAAGAGTTTAAATGCAACGAATTTAAACACTTCCTAAGCACCGCGGAAAACTGAAAAACTGTAACGGGGACCCCCGAATTATGAAGAAACAGATTGGAAAACCATGAGGACGAATAGACAACCAACGTCTCATGTTATCGACTGGGCAAATAGACAAATCTTGCAACGCATGCAAGATAATTTCAGCACCTTTTCCTTCCAAGTCAGTTTTTGATCGCCGAAGGAACATCACCAACTTATCAGATGTGACCAATACATCCGAAAAATAAAATCCAGGTGAACCAAAACGGCTTGCCGCTAACAATTCGCTAACTCTTATAGCCGAAAAAAACAAAGTAACAAAAATTGTATTGAATAGGGTGCTTTCAAATTCATTGAAACAAACTAACTTGGAAACCTCACACAATTTCCGTAAAAGTTCAACCGTAACAGGGCGTCTGGAGTCCACAGAAAAACCCTCCTTTTTAAAGCCTTTTAGAAACTGTCTAACAGAAAAAAGAGACGTCAAAGGAGGAATATTGTACAATTTCAAGAAAAAGGAAATACCAGCCACTAATTTAGACAATGCGGGATGAGAGATCCCGTCTTCTACACAAAACGTCAAAAATAGCAATGCACATTCGGATTCGCAGGATACCGGATCAAAACCACATTCCTTTGAAAAAATCCTCCAACGTTCCCAAGAACGGGAATAATCAGCCCACGTTCGTGGAGCGACAGACTGAGAAATATAACGGGAAGCCTGAGTCAGATCACGTCCAAAAGAGATGCTGGAACAAAAATTCTCTTTCCGCACGACATCGGAAAACGGGACAGAAATTCTTCTATGCGCTGAAAAGACAAGAAAACACCAACCTCATCTTCATAAAAAGGCCTATAAGAGACCTTCAGCCAGATTTTTTGTTGAAGCAACACCAACATCAATAATCTCAGCACTTTAGAGACCATGGTATTTTTTGATAACATAGTGTTCAAAGCAAAAGAAAAACCTTTAGAAGAAGACAATAATAAAATCCTCTTATTGCTCAGGGAATGACCCCATACTGAAAATAACAAAAAGACCGAAAAAATTTCAAGAAGGACCAAAGAAAATTCTTTATCATGAAATGAACCAGGCCAAGTCTCAGAAAACCATTGACCATTATAAAAACCGCCAGCTCCAGAAAAAGAAGCTGAAGAAAACAGACGCAAGGTGCTTGACAACTGGAACTCAGACTGCCATGCAGAAATTCCATTAAACTCATTGATAAAACGAGACCAAATCCACAGATCTTCTTTTAAGTCCGCAGAAACAAGTATCCTGGAAAAAGGAGAACTGTGTCCGGCCGTAGCATCGTACAGCCGACGCATGAACTCTCTCCCAATAGGAATAATGCGTAAAGCAAAATTAAGGGATCCAAGCAAAGCCTGAAACTCCTTCAAAGAGGCATGTTCCCGTCTCAAAAATTCACCGACCAACAGTCTGAGCTTGTTCAGCTTTTCGGCTGGAAGGCGACAACACATGGAGGCTGAATCGATCTCAATCCCTAAAAATTCTATACATGTACAGGGAAGGACCGTTTTCTCTTCAGCAATAGGAACACCGAAAGAAGACATGAGAGACAAGAAACGCTCAATCAATTGAGAACAAACATCTGACCGAGGGGGGCCTAAAAATAAAAAATCATCCAAATAGTGAAGTACACGACCGTGTGGGTACAGAAACGTAACACACCAATGGAGGAAAGAAGAAAAAATCTCAAAATAAAAACAAGACAAAGAGAAACCCATCGGGAGGCACCGATCAAAGAAAAAAGAACCTTCAAAAGTAAAACCCAACGAACAAAAACCCGAAGGATGGACAGGCAATAAACGAAACGCAGCCTGAATATCGGTCTTCGCCAATAAGGCGTCTTGACCCAATTCCCGAAGGAAATCAACCGCCATGTCGAATGACGCATAATGCACCGATGCGTCGTCTTTATTCACCTGATCATTCAAAGACTGACCAGGTGGAAAAGACAAATGATGAATAAGGCGGTAAGATCCTTTCTCTTTCTTGGGAACCACCCCAAGCGGGGAAATCCGAAAATTTTCAAAAGGGGGGTGAGAAAAAGGACCCGAACACCTCCCCAACTGTAATTCCTTAAGAATCTTATCCCTCACTACCTCAGGAAACCTAGAAGCAGAGGGCAAATTGCCAATAACCGTACATCCCAGCTGGTCAAAAGCCAGAACAATAAAACCGTAAGAAAAACCTTCAAGCAGGAGTAGAGCCTTCCCCCTGTCTGGGTACCGCCTTAAGAACGGTAGCATTTCTGCTACCTTCACTAGCGTTCCCGCCCGCGAGAAATGGCTCCTTAGGATTAACTC
Source organism: Allobates femoralis (assembly GCA_033576535.1). Lineage (NCBI taxonomy): Eukaryota > Metazoa > Chordata > Amphibia > Anura > Aromobatidae > Allobates > Allobates femoralis. The sequence goes on from JARQOC010000002.1 coordinate 183,635,485, forward strand.
CTCGCTGTCCTTGAGCATATTTTTTAAAACATTTGACCATGGGATGAGCCCCCCCACAAGTAGAACACTCATGCTTGTAACGACAATTGTGGAGCCACTTGCAGGAGGACTCATTGAACGCGAAGCATAAGCCCTTTCTAACCTGCTGAGAAACAGGCTGCTTCGCTACAGAAGGTTGTCGCTGTGGAACTAAAACCTGTAACCACAAACCTACATCTTTCACCCCCCATTTCAATGAGGGGTGAATAGACAGTTTCTGTCGAAAACCCTCATCATATAACAACCACGAAACGCCCCCAAAGTGACGATAGGCCTCCAACACGATATCTATGTGTTGGAGGAGACCAGCACAGGGGACAATGGTCTTTTCGCATAAAACAGCGGCATATATTAAAAAAGCTTGGAGCCAAGAATTGAAGGACTTAAAGACCATCTTTTTTTCAGCCTCCTCAGCTTTATCCATTCTGAAAGAATCTTTGCTGGGTAGCAATGCAAAAAGATCCATGTACTCCCCAGCCCAAATTCTTTCTTTAACAGAAGAGGCCAAGTGAAATCCCAATGGTGAGATCTCACAAGGTAATGCCTCTTTGAATAATGCTCCTGGGACCTGAGCCTTGGGAGGGGGTCATACAATACTACCACTCCCTTCAGCCGGGCCAGTCAAACCCCTAAGTGCCTCCCTCACCGCTGAATTAACTACATCAGCAATAGAGGATGATGACACATTAACCCCAGACACAGGGTACACTGATATCTCACCCTCCACTGAACTGTCAAGCGAAGGGAATCTCCATTCTTGTCCAGACGTCGTTGGATCAGGTGGCAGCTGCCCTTGATGAGCCTGTGATAGAGCCGTTCCTCCATGGTTGGACGAAGCTGCAGTCACAGTCGGGTCCCATACCTCCGTCACCGATGCCGCTGTAACTCTGCTCCTGTGCTGTGGCCTTGGTACCGCCTCTTGAGGAATCATTTCAGACACTACCTGCCCTTGTCTCACATCACCTATAACTGAACTGTGAGCAGCTGGCACCGGAACTGGCTGATTCACTAGGTCCCTACCCCTTCCGGGGCCGCGCGGAACATGTCCAGCCCCTTCATGATGTGCAGACAATGCCGGCCTCTTCCGGCCTTGACTCCTTCTATTCCCAGCTGGGGAAGGTGAAGGAGAAGGAGGCCGAGTCCTCCTGGACCTCTCACTGCGCCGAGGGGCCCTCTCTTCCTCCCGGACTTCCCCTTCCTCCAAAGGGTCCGGGGTTGCTGACACCTGCGCTGCCGCAGCTGAAGAATCCTCTGCCAAACAACGGAGCAGCCACTCTCTTCCCCCTCCAGAGCTTGCCCTATCCAGCAAACGGCCTAACAACTCCTCCATGTTCATGTGCTTCTTCAAACTCCTGAGGTAAAGTGACGTTCCTGACAGGAACCATCACCTTATATAGTATTGGCCCCCACTTATCCCCCCTTCTCTTAACCAATCACCGTTTGTATTCTTTAGGCGCGCAAACATATGTTTGCAGTGCACCTCCCACTTTACTACAAGCCTTCATTAACCCTTTAGTGACCAAATGAAAGAATATCTTTTGATAAGAGGTGCATTCCCTCATGAAGTCACCATTTTTATTAATGATGCCTTTCCAGGAGACAACATTTTCAAGCAAAAATCCTCCAAAATTAGAAAATAGGAGCTACTCGAGAGTGATAATGGCTTCTAATAATAAAAAAAAGGCAGGAGTTGCTATCATTATAAGGAATTCCTTGCAACTAGAAGAGGAGACCCTTGTCCTCGACAGGGAAGCCAGATACATTATTCTTATCTGCAGAATCGAAGGAGTATTTCACACATTGGTTAGTCTGTATGCTCCTAATAAGGGACAGATTTGATTTCTAACGAATCTGATGGCGTTGGTCAAGAAACATCAAAAAGGTGTGCTACTGTTTGGCGACTTTAAAGTTATTCCAAACACTTTGATGGATTCCACCAATTAAGCTAGGAGATCCAATCTCAAGCTAAATCCTTGGATGGATAAGGAAGGTCTTTTTGACACGTTCCTGTGTCTGTGCTCCACCTCTAAAGAGTACACTCATTACTCGAACACCCATTATTCTTTGACAAGGATAGACTTGATTCTTGCGGATGTTCACACCCTGCAAAGAATTAAAAAGATAGAAATACTACCGAAAACGTGGTCAAACCACTCCCCAGTTTTCATCAATTTGGTTAGTAGACATTATTGTCTCTCTCATACGTTATGGAGGGCTAAATCATTTCTCTTCCTACACCTGGTTTATAGAAAAGAGTTGGCAGACTTAATAAACGCTTAATGTGAAGACAATGACACAGGGGACATGTCAGTTGATATCCTTTGGACATCCCATAAGACAGTCATTCATGGTGCCCTCATAGAAATCAATTCTAGAATAAATAAAAAACGAAATCTGAAATTTGAGATAGTCTCATCAAACATTCGCTCCTTAGAAAATATTCAGGCCATCACCCCAAAAGAAGACATATATACTAATCTTCTAAGACTGAGACTGGAACTAAAATCCCTCTTGGTCTCGGAATACGATATGATGATCCAGTGCTTTGGAACCAATTACCGTATATACTCGTGTATAAGCCGAGTTTTTCAGCCCAAAAATTGGGCTGAAAAGTACCCCCCTCGGCTTATACGCGAGTCAGTGCTGTATACCGATGTATACATCGGTACATACCGATGTATACATCGGTATACAGCAGCCCCCGCATCCCCAGTAATGCAGGGCCCCCCAGCGTCTCTCCGGTCACCTGTAAAGGAAGCTATACTTATCACAGTGCTCTGTCCGCGCCCGCTCGCACCCGCTGTCAGCAGCCGACCGGATCCTCCATCTTGCGTCTTCTTTCTTCCTGTTTCTGTGCTCGTCGCGGGCAATGACGTCATTCCCTGCAACGAGCACAGGAAACAGGAAGAAAGAAGACGCAAGATGGAGGATCCGGTCGGCTGCTGAGAGCGGGTGCGAGCGGGCGCGGACAGAGCACTGTGATAAGTATAGCTTCCTTTACAGGTGACCGGAGAGACGCTGGGGGGGCCCTGCATTACTGGGGATGCCTGTATACTACCGCTGGGGCTGCTATATACCTCTGGGGCCCTGTATACTACCACTGGGGCTGTATATACTACCACTGGGGCTGTATAAACCACTGGGGCTGTATATACTGCTGGGGCCCTGTATACTACCACTGGGGCTGTATATACTACCACTGGGGCTGTATATACTACCTCTGGGGCCCTGTATATACCTCTGGGGCCCTGTATACTACCACTGGGGCTGTATAAACCACTGGGGCTGTATATACTGCTGGGGCCCTGTATACTACCACTGGGGCTGTATATACTACCACTGGGGCTGTATATACTACCACTGGGGCTGTATATACCTCTGGGGCCCTGTATACTACCACTGGGGCTGTATATACTGCTGGGGCCCTGTATACTACCACTGGGGCTGTATATACTACCACTGGGGCTGTATATACTACCACTGAGGCTGTATATACCTCTGGGGCCCTGTATACTACCACTGGGGCTGTATATACTGCTGGGGCCCTGTATACTACCACTGGGGCTGTATATACTACCACTGGGGCTGTATATACTACCACTGGGGCTGTATATACTACCACTGGGGCTGTATATACCTCTGGGGCCCTGTATACTACCACTGGGGCTGTATAAACCACTGGGGCTGTATATACTGCTGGGGCCTTGTATATACTACCACTGGGGCTGTATATACCTCTGGGGCCCTGTATACTACCACTGGGGCTGTATAAACCACTGGGGCTGTATATACTCCTGGGGCCCTGTATACTACCACTGGGGCTGTATATACTACCACTGGGGCTGTATATACTACCACTGGGGCTGTATATACTACTAGGGCTGCGTCTATACTACCACTGGGGCTGTATAAACCACTGGGGCTGTATATACTGCTGGGGCCCTGTATATACTACCACTGGGGCTGTATATACCTCTGGGGCCCTGTATACTACCACTGGGGCTGTATAAACCACTGGGGCTGTATATACTGCTGGGGCCCTGTATACTACCACTGGGGCTGTATATACTACTAGGGCTGCGTCTATACTACCACTGGAGCTGTATATACCACTGGGGCTGTATATACTACTGAGGCTGCGTGTATACTACCACTGGGGCTGCTGTATCTACCTCTGGGACTGGTGTATACCACACTGCTGGGGGCTGTATACTTGTGCTAGGGTCCACCCTCGGCTTATACACGAGTCAATAGATTTTCCCAGGTTTTGGGGGCAAAAGTAGGGGGGTCGGCTTATACACGGGTCGGCTTATACACGAGTATATACGGTATTATAATTGCCAGGATAAACCTAGTAAATTTTTTGCAGATGATTTAAAAAAAAACAGCGAGCCAAGAAAAGAATTCTACAAATTAAAAATAGGAGTGGAATTCCACTTAGGAACCTGAAAGATATGTCCAATGAATTCATGAAATTTTATGAAGATCTTTACAATCTGAATTGTGACCCATCAATCCAACAACCTAGCATTGCCTCTATAAATAACTTCCTAGATTCTTTGCTATTGCCTACCTTAAATGAGGAAGACATTGCTTTACTTAACTTGCCCTTTACCAATTCTGAAATCTCTGCCTCTATAAACTACCTAAAAAACGGCAGGTCACCAGGACCTGACGGACTTTCCAATGAGTACTTTAAATCATTTGATTCCCTATTAACTCCCTACCTTACTAAATTAATTAACTCTGCTTCCATGACATCTTTTCTTCCTTTTGAAATGCAGGAAGCAATTGTAACGGTGATTCCGAAAGAATAAAGGCGATCCCCAACATGTTGCCCACTATAAGCCTATGCTTCTCCTGAACTCGGACACCAAACTTATATCAAAAGCGATTGTAAACAGACTGTCCAAAATCTTTCCAAAACTAATCCATTCCGACCAAACGGGCTTCATTGTAAATAGAGGGACAGTAGATGCCACCAGGAGAGTACTAAACATCATATCTCAGGTGGAGAAATCAGGAACCCCTATGCTTGCCATAGCTATAGACACTGAAAAAGCATTCTATAGAGTGCATTGGGGGTTCCTTTTCTGCACTCTACAGCGCTTTGGATTCTCTGGTGGCATCTACAATATCATCAGAGCCCTTTATTCAAACCCAACCGCTAGCGTTCTAACAAACAACTTTGTATCTAGGCCATTCTATCTCACCAATGGCACTAAACAGGGCTGTCCCTTATTGTCTACTCTCTTCAATCTATTTTTAGAGCCATTCATAGAGAAAATCCGAACAGATGAGGACATCCGGAGAGCGTCATTAAACCGGCAGACAACACAAGACACCGCTGTTTGCAGACAATCTACTCGTTTTGCTCACTGACCCCCTAAATTCTATAAGAAAACTTTTAGACGTAACTAAAACATTTTCAGCCACTTCCTTTTATAAATTGAACATTCACAAGACTCAGCTCTTACCCTATAACGTAGATAGGGACCTCTTGAGTATATTGAAAGAGGAATTTTTCCTTTCGTGGATAACCTTTGAATTCTCTTATCTGGGTATACTAATCACCAACCCTTTGAATAACATAGTGGAGAGAAATATGTCTGAGATTTAAAAAAAAAATTACAGAGGTTTTGTCTATGACCTGGGGTGAACCTTGACTGTCACAGGCAGTGCTCAGCCTGCTCTCGCTCTGCAAGATGTAGCGGTGCTAAGATTGCTTCCCTTTTGGACTACGTCGGAATGAAGATAATTTTTTTAATTAAAATGGAGTCTCTAAGTGTTTTTTTGTTTTATTTCTAATAAAATATTTTTTTCTCTGTGTTGTGTCTTTTTTAATACTTTACTAGAAATTGATAGCGGTCATGTCTAATATTGGCTTGACCCCATGAATTTCGGGCTTAGGGCCTGCTGATAATACAAAGCTGGTCCTAATCCCTTTATTACCCAGTGAGCCACTGCAGCAGGGCCCTGGATGAGTTGGGTACAGCGCCAGAAAATGGCACTTCTATAAACGCGCCATTTTCTGGGGCAGCTGTAAACTGCAATTCCCAGCGGGAGAAGGCCCAGAAAGTTTGGGCCGCCCTGCGTTGCGGATTCCAGTCCCCAGCTGCCTAGTTGTGCCTGAACAGACCCAAAAATAGGGCAATCCTACGTCACTTTTTATTTAAAGAAATATGCAGCACTCACCAGTATTTTGCAGCAGTGGTCTCTTTAATCCATCATGTTTAAGGAATCATGACAGGGTGCAGGGAGGTGACCACGGAGGGCGGACGACGACGCCATTTCGCAAAAAATTGCTTCTACGGGTCCGGACCCGTAGAAGCAATTTTTTGCGAAACGGCATAGTCGTCCGCCCTCCGTGGTCACCTCCCTGACCCTGTCATGATTCCTTAAACATGATGGATTAAAGAGACCACTGCTGCAAAATACTCGTGAGTGCTGCCTCTTTCTTTATATATCTGTTACTGCTTGTGCTGTGGATTAGCACCATCAGGGGAAGAATCTGCCTACAGGGCATTCCGCCTGGAGCATGACGGTTGATATTGCCACTTAGTGCCCTGAAGCCTTATTATTTGATAGATTGTCCTACGTCACGTTTTTCTTTCAATCATTTCATGAAATTCATAAAATAATTAAAAAAAAGGGCTTCCCTATATTTTTGGATCCCAGTTGGGTACAACTAGGCAGCTGGGCTTTAGTGGCAACCTGTACCTGCCTGATATACCTGGCTAGCATACAAAAATATGGCGAAGCTCACGTCATTTTTTTTTTTTAATGAAATCCTTAACTGTAATAAAAAAATAAAAAAAACATATATTTAGGCAGCCTGTACTATTCTTAGAGAGCAGTCATATGGCTATTCTTTGTTCCCATTATTAAACAGCTGGTCTCCTATACTGTTATTGCGTATATGCAGTGAGTGCCAGGGGTGCCAACATTTGTGAGGCACTCCAATGCCCCTTGGAAGAGACGGGTAGGATGGCCTCATTAAATAATGTTCCCATTAGTAGGAAGTGGGTCTCCCATTGTGTTGCCCTATGCAGGGCTGCTAAAAATTGTGAGGCCCCTTTTAAGAGACAGGCAGGATGGTCTCATTAAATAATGTTCCCATTAGTAGGAAGTGAGACTCCCATTGTGTTGCCCTATGCAGGGCTGCCAAAAATTGTGAGGCCCCTTTTAAGAGACATGTAGTTTTTTACTGCCCATGCACTAAGTATGGATGGACAAACATTTACCACTGGGGTATACATGAATATACTGTATATTATTTTATTATTATTATGGGCATTTTAAACACCCTTTAAAATTAATGTGTGGGTGTTGCATTATGGACCACTGTCACCCTTGTTATATGGTGGTGGAGGATGAGGAGATGGAAGAGGACTACAGGAAATAGCCAAAATCAGGAAGCGTATGCCCATGTGTGGTGGTGAAGATGAACATGGGAATATACCTCCCCAAAAAACACATGTCTTAGAGTTTAGAGTACGCTGCTATCATTTTGTGGTGTTGAAAATTGTGGACCAATCCAGGCCTTGTTCATCTTGATAAGAGTCAGCCTGTCAGTATTTTCAGTTGACAGGCGGGTGCGCTTATCAGTAATAATTCCCCCTGCGGCACTAAAAACCCGCTCTGATAAAATGCTAGCGACAGGGCAGGCCAGGACTTTCAAGGCAGAGAGAGCCAGTTCATGCCATGTACTCCTTGGTTGTAAACCGAACTCTGACCTCTGCCGCTAGTGTTTTCCAATGGGAATTTTTTTAATAGCTTCGCAACAAGGACCTGCTTCATTTGTGTAGACCTCTCCGCCTTGGGAATAAGATATATAATGTTCTCCTTGTGGCATGGGTCTAAAACTTCACCAACCAGTAATGAGTGTCACCCAAGATTTTGATAGCAAGAGGGTCACGGGACAGGCAGCGTAACATAAAGTCAGCCATGTGCGCCAGATTCGTAAAAGGCAAGAACTCTGTGTCCTCACCAAGAGGACGACTGACCATGCTCTCCTCCTCCTCCCTGTCCTCTTGCCATCCATGCTGAACAAATGGTATTACAGTTGTGCAGGTAGTACCGTCTATAACAAATGAAAGGAACTCCTGTTCTACTTCCTTCTCCTTCTCATTGGCCCCCAATCCACGGTGGAATGAGATGAGGCTGGGCTGTGTGTAATCAACCTTGCTCCATCTCATCGTCCACCGCCTGCAATGCATCATCTTTGCTTTTCAGCAAAGACCGTTTCAGAAGACAGATGAGCAGGATGGTAACGCTAATGATGGCGTCATCACCACTCACCATCTTGGTGGAGTCCTCAAAGTTTTAGAGGACAGTAAATATGTCGGACATCCAGATCCACTCCTGAGGTCTTATGTGTGGAGTCTGAACCAAATACCGATGACCTTGTTGATGCTGGTACTCAACAACTGCCCTCTTCTGCTCACAAATCCTGACCAACATCTGCAGTGTTGAATTCCAACGCATGGGACATCACACACCAGTCTGTGAGCCGGAAGCTGCAAACGCTGCTGAAAGCCAGCAAGGGCGGCCGAAGAAGTAGGTGACTTTCTAAAATGGGCACACATGCGGCGTACTTTCACGAGCAGATCTGACAGCTCCGGGTAGGATTTAAGAAAACGCTGAACCACGAGGTTGAGCACATGGGCCACGCATGGTACATGTGTGAGCTCGCCTCAGAGCTGCCACCAGGTTCCGGCCATTGACACACACAATCATGCCTGACTGTAGGTTCAGCGGTGTGAGACATAGATCTGCCTGCTCTTTCAGAGCTGTCCACAACTCTTTAGCATTGTGGCATTTTTCACCTAGACATATTTTAACTTCAGCAAAGCCTGTTGCCGCTTGGCCGAGGCAATGCTGCAGTCCTTCCAGGTTGTGACTGATGTGGAGGCTGAAGAGGAGGAGGTGGCTGAGGAGGATGACATTCCGGAGCTGTAGAATGTGGGGGCAGCCCTGATTGTGTTAGGGCCCACAATCCTTGGCGCTGGGAGGATGTGTTCCGTCCCAAGGTTTGACTGGGTCCTGGCTTCCACTATGTTAACCCAGTGTGCCGTCAGCGAGATGTACCATCCATGCCCACAAGCACTTGTTCACGTGTCCGTGGTTAGGTGGATTTTCCCGCTCACAGTGTTGTTGAGGGGACAGCTAATGTTTTGGGACACGTGCTTGTGTAATGCGGGTACAGAACACCATGAGAAATAGTGGCAACTGGGCACCAAGTAACGAGGGACGGCCGCTGCCATCAGGTTGCGGAATGCTTCTGTCTCCACTAGCCTGAAAGGCAACATTTCAAGCACAAGCAGTTGAGAAATGCGCAAATTGAGTAGTGTGTCCTGTGGGGCATTGGCAGCGTATTTGCGCTGCGTTCCAAGGGCTGGGTTATGGACAACTGAACGCTGCCCTGGGGCAATGACGTGGATGTGGTTTCTGATGCTGCAATTTGACATTGTGCAACATCAACAGGTGCAGGACAGGAGGTATCTTCACATGTGGAGGGGTTAATATACATGCAGCCCATAAATGTGTTTTTTTTATTTTTAATGGATTTTTCAAAAAAATATGACATTGACTTCGCCATATTTTTGTATGCCAGCAAGGTACAGCAGGCAGGAATGGGCTGCCCCCCACCCGCAGCTGCCTATTTGGACCTGGCCCTTTTTTTTTAAATATTTTATGAATTTCATGAAATAATTAAAAAAAAATACGTGGGGCATCGTCCTATTTTGGTGTGGAGCCAGGTACAACTAGGCAGCTGGGCGCTGGAATCCACAGTGCAGAGTGGCCTAAGCTTTCTGCCCCCCCGTTGTGAATTGCAGTCTGCAGCCGCCCCAGAAAATGGCACGTTCATAGCAGCGCCATTTTTTGGCCCTGTACCTAAATCATTCAGGGCCCTGGTGCAATGGCTCACTGGGAAATAATGGGCTTAGGGCCAACTTTGTATTATCAGCTGGCCTTAAGCCCGAAATTCATGGGGTCATGCCAATATTAGACATGACCGCCATGAATTTCTAGTAAAGTATTAAAAAAAACACAACACAGAGAAAAAAAATATTTCATTAGAAATAAAACAAAAAAAAAACACTTAGAGACTCCATCTTTATAAAAAAAATTATCTTCAGTCCGACGTAGTCCAAAAGGCAAGCTATCTCAGCACTGTTACATCGCTCTGCATAGACACACATCTATGCAGAGCGAGAGCAGGCTGAGAACTGACTGTGACAGTCAGGGTTCACCTGAGGTCATAGCTCGGTTTATGACTGCGGGTGAACCCTGCCATCACAGCCCGTACACTGCCGACGCTGGCAGAAATTGCCGAGCGCCGGGCAGTGCAGTAAATAATCCGGAAATCATTAACTTCCGGTATTATTCACTGCTCTGGACGGTGCTTGGCAATTTCCGCCGGCATTGGCAGTATTCGGGCTGTGAGGGCAGGGTCCACCCGTGGTCATGGCCCGAGCTATGACCTGGGGTGAACCTTAACGGTCACAGTCAGTGCTCAGTCTGTTCTCCTGTTCTCGCTCTGCGTATTCTAGAAATAAAACAAAAAAACACTTAGAGACTCCATCTTTATTAAAGAATTCCCCCCCCCTCCAACGTAGTCCCGCGAAGGTCCCGCGATGTCCAATCCTGATCCAATATCACCTGATAGGTTTGTTGGCTGGCAAACCAATCAGATGATCAATGTCAGGTTCTAGCACCTGAATCAGCTGTCAGATCACCTGCAGTTTAAATTTCCTGCGCTGAGACCAACAGCTGATGTCAGCGCAGGAGATTTAAACACAGCTGATCTGACAGCTGTTTATATTCCCGCACCGACATCACCTATTGGTGTCAGTGCGGAAAAATTTAAACAGCTCTCAGATCAGCTGTGTTTAAAGCTCCTGCGCTGACACCGCAGGGAAATAAGCAGCGCTAACTGCTGGGAGATCAGTGGCACCTGCCACTGATCTCCCATCAGTGTCGGCGCGGGAGCTTTAAACACAGCTGATCTGACAGCTGTTTACATTTCCCACGCCGACACCGAACAGCTGATGTCAGCGAGGGAAATTTCAACAGCTGTCAGATCAGCCGTGCGCTGGCAGCTTGAGCACAGCACGGTCAGGTCTGAAATAGACCTTATGGCGCTGTGCGGCCAGGCAATCACCGTAATGCCACAACCAACATGGCTGTGGCAGTACAGTGTGTTGCAACCAGCCACTGCATGTGGGCTGGCTCTGTAAAGAGCGCCAACATGCAGGGATGGTGACCCGAGCATGAGTCCGAGCATCTCACCGGTACACGGCGCGCTCCAAGCATCCCGAGCACTGAGATGCTCGAGCGAGTACCAAGTACCAGCGAGCATGCTCGTTCATCACTAGTTATGAATGTTAGGATTGTCCTAACTATGGAACTTGCCTTGATCTTGATAGGATTAAGAGATTTTCCAAAAAATAAAAGGCCTTTGATCTTACACATTCTTTTGGCAGCGAAACACCTCATTGCCACTTTATGGAGGGATAGGGGATCTCATTTGATTGAAATGTTGATGGATAAACTTGTGATGCATAGCCTCTATGAATATATATTCGCTATCAGAAACAACGCCCAGCACAAGTACTTAGACAAGTGGACTCCTTGGGTGTCTAGATGTGTATAATCTCTAAATTTTAGTAACAATTAATGAGTCTTGAGACATGTCTAAATAGATTTGTTAAGCAATTAAACAAGGACATATCCTATTTATTACCTTACTATCTTGATAAATTATTACCGTATATACTCGTGTATAAGCCGAGTTTTTCAGCCCAAAAATACCACTGGGGCTGCTGTATATAGGGGCTGCTGTATACACCACTGGGGCTGCAATACCACTGGGGCTGCTGTATATAGGGGCTGCTGTATACACCACTGGGGCTGCAATACCACTGGGGCTGCTGTATATAGGGGCTGCAATACCACTGGGGCTGCAATACCACTGGGGCTGCTGTATATAGGGGCTGCTGTATACACCACTGGGGCTGCAATACCACTGGGGCTGCTGTATATAGGGGCTGCAATACCACTGGGGCTGCTGTATATACCACTGGGGGCTGCTGTATATACCAATGGGGCTGCTGTATATACCACTGTGGCTGCTGTATATACCACTGGGAGCTGCTGTATATACCACTGGGGGCTGCTGTATATCATACTGCTGGGGCCTGTATACCACTGCTGGGGGCTGTATACCTGTGCTGGGGTCCACCCTCGGCTTATACGCGAGTCAATAGATTTTCCCAGGTTTTGGGGGCAAAAGTAGGGGGGTCGGCTTATACACGGGTCGGCTTATACACGAGTATATACGGTACTTCATTATATTGATGCCATGTGAGGAACTTGTATATGCTTACGAGTATTTTTGATTGATGTGAAGACTTGCCATGTCATTGTACATTGTTTAGTTGATTTGTTATCCTATCCCTTCTTTCCCTCTCTGTCGTCTTGAATGTTTGTCTTTGTCTGTCCTTTCCTTACCCCTTAGTTCACACAAATTTGTTAACAGAAATTGAAATTCTCATGTTTTTTGTTCTTGAAAAATTTGCAATTATTATGATACTTCCTACTACATTCTTTGTTTTTAACTTGTTTGTCAATAAAAAGATTTAAACAAAATGAGGGAAATTTGTGGTGAAACAGTATGTTGAGGGGGGAATGTGTGAGGGCTTACTAAATAAGAGAAATATGTGAGGGGACAGTGTAGGGGGAGAAAAGTGTGATTGCTGTACTAAGCCTGGTGATATAATTTTGTACTGAAGATTATTCTGGTGCTGTATTCCTCTACTGACGGTGGTTGTTATGCTGTGTTTCTGTACTGTTATCGGTTATAGTAATGTATTTTTGTGCTAGGTTTTGATTAGAGATGAGCGAAGGTTTCCCAAACATATTCGCATATTCCAAATTTGGCACGAACATTGATGTTTCAGTTCAGTTCGGACACCTGAGCTATTTACTAAAAATCAGCAAATCTGGCTTTGTTCGGGAAAAGAGTTTGAAATTTAAAATAGCCCTAAAACGTTCCATAATTGTTTGGGACCCAAAAGCTCTCTGGAAGGCCCACTGGCTGGAAACAACACCTAACCATAAGGTTAGGAATGTAACCAGCCATTGGGTCTACCGTTTTCTTTCAACCTGTAGAGTTTTTTTGATTTTTAAAATAATTTTTTTTAAGCTTCTTGGCGTTTGCTGGTATTTTTGACACCTGCGTTGTATGAATTTTGGTAACAGTGCCAGATGTGCAGCAGATGTAAAGTCCAGGAACCTTACAATTCAACCTGTAAACGTGAGATAAATGCGCATAGGGTCTTATCCTTTTAACAAAGGTTTGTAGCGGTGTATATTAGGAGCTGCTCACCTGGCTCAGTTGTGTCACCCACAACCGGTATAATCGCCTGTAAGATGGCTTGTAGAGAATGGCTGCTGCAGGGCCGCACCTTCACGATGACCGTGGAAACAGGAATGCTGTAATGGGACAAAATGCCGAGTTGCCCGCGCTGCCACCAGGAATCACCAGGAAACAAGGAGTTAACTGGGCAGATGTTTCTTTATTTTATCCTACGCGTTTCAGAGCCTCTATCCGAGCTCCTTCCTCAGGGAACATCAAGAGCACAATGGAAACAATCTTATATAAACACAAAAAAGCGCCAAAAATCAGTGACAACCCCTGTGGTGTGGCGTCAGCAACAGGGTGGATCAGAGAGTGACATCACAATGTTTGTAAACAATACATCGTAGAAACTGTCAGAATTCACAATACGTTTCATACAGTTGTTCACAAAGTAGATTTGCTATTTCTTTTCAAGTCAATGAGATCGCTTATTAAAATTCCCCAAAAGAAGAAAGAATTAAGAAAAAAAGAAGAAAAAAGGGAAGAAAAAAAGGAGAAAGAGAGTGAGCTGTGTTAGAACTTACTAGTGAAAAATATATATATATGTTGTTCTGACTTAGAGTGTAGTATATTTAGCTAGTTGTGCTATATAGTCTGGTGGAAAACTCCAGCAAATTGTATGTTTGCAAAGAGAGAAATTTCATTATAAAGAGGTGTTGGTAAATGTGAGGAAAGATCAAATAAAGAATATACACATACATATATATATACATATACATACATATATATACATATACATACACATGAGAAGGTTCTATGGAATATTTTCTTGTGTGGTTATATAAATTGATCTAGTGGAGGAAATATATAAATATAAGGATCTCATAAATAATCAATATATATATAAAAAATATAAAAAATATATTAATAATGGTATACATATATTGATGAAAAAATATATATAATTTACTTGTCAGGACTAAGAAAAGAGTAGTAGACTGTTTAAAAGCTCTAAAAAATTCATTTCAGTTGCTTTTTACAAAAACTAAAAATGGTCAAAAATGTGCCTGAAGGGAATGTAGGAAAAAAATAATATATATATATATATATTTAGTAAAAACTGCCTTGTTAAAATATATTATTTAAAAATAGTCTTTAATATGTTAAACAATAGTAAAAAATAGATTAAAAGTAAGGAGTAAAAAAGTGTAGAAAAATATGTATTGTAATATGATTAAAAATTGGTATATAAATATATCTAAAGAATATGTGAATTTATATATCTTTGAAATAGAGGCGATATCCCTAAAAAAGGCAGTAGATGGCGCCAGAGAGTTTGTCTGAGCTCATCGTGCCTAAGCTTTAAAGCTTGATACAATGTTGCAAGTTCTAACAATAATTGACACAAGAAGTGTGGGTGGCGTGTGCCTCCAATTAAGCCCCAGAATTCCACTAGGAGGAAATCTGAGAGTCAGAACCACATAGGTTCTGTTCCTCATGATTACATAGAGTGTAATTCTATTGATCTTGTTAATAAAAGGAGGAAGGGAAAGTGTAGTAAGATTTATTAGTGTAGTAAATTAATTAGGAGCGTGGCAGGAGTGTGCCTGAGATTAAACCTTCATTACAGTGTTGCTGCTTTGCCTATTAGTGCGTGTGTCTTCAATCTATATGTTAAAAACTAAGTTGTGAAGGTAGATTGGTTGAAGAAGAAGTGTTAAGTGAGTGGGGAGCATTTATCAGGATAAATAGGGAAGGAGAAGAGGATTCTATAATAGTGAAATAGTGAGATAAAAACTATATATATAGTGAGATAAAAACTACATATATAGTGAGATAAAAACTATATGTATAGTGAGATAAAAAACACATATATAGTGAGATAAAAATTGGGAACTTCAGAATATATATAGAAATATAAATATAAGAAGTGAAAAATATACAGTTGTGCCTAGACTTAAAAGTATTTAAAAGATATATAATAATAATAAATATAAATATAGCAGTACTTTAGTAAAAACATGATTATATATTCACAGGACCATAAGAAATGACCCGATTTTGGGAAAAATATTGCCAGATCATCCAGGAATAATCTTCAGAAGGGCCCCTACAATTAAAAGTATTGTTGCCCCCAGTAGACTGAGAACACCTTCCCACAAACAACAAATAAACTCAGATCAAACAATCAAAGGTACCAATCGCTGTGGTAAGAAACGTTGTCTATGCTGTAAAATGATGACACCTACTAAAGAATTTATCTCCAATTCCACTGGTGAAAAATTTCAGATATCCCATAAAATTAATTGCAACACAAAATTTGTTATATATCTACTGCAATGTCCCTGTAACCTACAATATATTGGCCGTACAACACAGGAGCTCCACAATAGGATTAACAAGCATAGATTCAATATTAAAAATGGTTTTAAACAGCATGGGGTGTCAAATCATTTTGATGTGCACCACAACAGAAATTATGGGGGACTGAAAGTTATAGCCATAGATCATATTCCTGAGAACACAGCTATTAGGTTGGGTGCTCTCAATAAGAGAGAGAAATACTGGATTTATAAGATGAACACACTGGCTCCTAGAGGGTTAAATATTATCTCAGAAATTATCTCCTAAAAACCCTGGTTGCAATATACGTTTATAGTTTTCTCCTTTTGTTGGATCAACTCACAGAAACCCAATTCAGATAGGCCTTTTCTTATGGTCCTGTGAATATATAATCATGTTTTTACTAAAGTACTGCTATATTTATATTTATTATTATTATATATCTTTTAAATACTTATAAGTCTAGGCACAACTGTATATTTTTCACTTCTTATATTTATATTTCTATATATATTCTGAAGTTCCCAATTTTTATCTCACTATATATGTGTTTTTTATCTCACTATACATATAGTTTTTATCTCACTATATATGTAGTTTTTATCTCACTATATATATAGTTTTTATCTCACTATTTCACTATTATAGAATCCTCTTCTCCTTCCCTATTTATCCTGATAAATGCTCCCCACTCACTTAACACTTCTTCTTCAACCAATCTACCTTCACAACTTATGGTGGGTTTACACACACCAATCATTGTATCCAATCTCTGAACCAATCTCTGGTTGCAGTGAAATCATGGACAGATTGCTCCATGTTGTACACAGCCACAAAATGGAACTATGTGTCCATGATTTCACTGCAACCAGAGATTGGTTCAGAGATTGGATACAATGATTGGTGTGTGTAAACCCACCATTAGTTTTTAACATATAGATTGAAGACACACGCACTAATAGGCAAAGCAGCAACACTGTAATGAAGGTTTAATCTCAGGCACACTCCTGCCACGCTCCTAATTAATTTACTACACTAATAAATCTTACTACACTTTCCCTTCCTCCTTTTATTAACAAGATCAATAGAATTACACTCTCTGTAATCATGAGGAACAGAACCTATGTGGTTCTGACTCTCAGATTTCCTCCTAGTGGAATTCTGGGGCTTAATTGGAGGCACACGCCACCCACACTTCTTGTGTCAATTATTGTTAGAACTTGCAACATTGTATCAAGCTTTAAAGCTTAGGCACGATGAGCTCAGACAAACTCTCTGGCGCCATCTACTGCCTTTTTTAGGGATATCGCCTCTATTTCAAAGATATATAAATTCACATATTCTTTAGATATATTTATATACCAATTTTTAATCATATTACAATACATATTTTTCTACACTTTTTTACTCCTTACTTTTAATCTATTTTTTACTATTGTTTAACATATTAAAGACTATTTTTAAATAATATATTTTAACAAGGCAGTTTTTACTAAATATATATATATATATTATTTTTTTCCTACATTCCCTTCAGGCACATTTTTGACCATTTTTAGTTTTTGTAAAAAGCAACTGAAATGAATTTTTTAGAGCTTTTAAACAGTCTACTACTCTTTTCTTAGTCCTGACAAGTAAATTATATATATTTTTTCATCAATATATGTATACCATTATTAATATATTTTTTATATTTTTTATATATATATTGATTATTTATGAGATCCTTATATTTATATATTTCCTCCACTAGATCAATTTATATAACCACACAAGAAAATATTCCATAGAACCTTCTCATGTGTATGTATATGTATATATATGTATGTATATGTATATATATATGTATGTGTATATTCTTTATTTGATCTTTCCTCACATTTACCAACACCTCTTTATAATGAAATTTCTCTCTTTGCAAACATACAATTTGCTGGAGTTTTCCACCAGACTATATAGCACAACTAGCTAAATATACTACACTCTAAGTCAGAACAACATATATATATATTTTTCACTAGTAAGTTCACACAGCTCACTCTCTTTCTCCTTTTTTTCTTCCCTTTTTTCTTCTTTTTTTCTTAATTCTTTCTTCTTTTGGGGAATTTTAATAAGCGATCTCATTGACTTGAAAAGAAATAGCAAATCTACTTTGTGAACAACTGTATGAAACGTATTGTGAATTCTGACAGTTTCTACGATGTATTGTTTACAAACATTGTGATGTCACTCTCTGATCCACCCTGTTGCTGACGCCACACCACAGGGGTTGTCACTGATTTTTGGCGCTTTTTTGTGTTTATATAAGATTGTTTCCATTGTGCTCTTGATGTTCCCTGAGGAAGGAGCTCGGATAGAGGCTCTGAAACGCGTAGGATAAAATAAAGAAACATCTGCCCAGTTAACTCCTTGTTTCCTGGTGATTCCTGGTGGCAGCGCGGGCAACTCGGCATTTTGTCCCATTACAGGAACCTTACAATGTCATTTAAACATACGTTTAAGACCGGCTTCAGATATGCGGATGCCTCCGCAGCGTCTTGCGGATGGCGAACGCAAGCCGAGCACAAGCACCGTCCATCATTATGTTTATCATGGGGACGTACGGTGATGCGCTCGGCTGCAGATTGCCGTGCGTATCCATTTACTTCCGTGTGTGATTTGTACAGATGCGGATGCTTGCGTACAAATCACCTAAATAAAATGGGAATAGTTGGTGATATCAACTTTCTGTTTGTGGCACATTAGTATATGGGAAGGGGAAAACTTTTCCAGATGGTTGGTGACAATGGAGGCCATTTTGAAGTTGGCCATTTTGGATCCAACTTTATTTTTTCCAATGGTAAGAGGGTCATGTCACACATCAAACCTATTGACAATTTCATAAGAAAAACAATGGTGTGCTTGGTTTTATTGTAACTTTATTCTTTTATGAGTTATTTACAAGTTTATGACCATTTATAAAATGTGTTCAAAGTGCTGCCCATTGTGTTGGATTGTCAATGCAACCATCTTCACCCACTCTTGACAAACTGATAGCAACACCGCAGAAGAAATGGTAGCACAGGCTTCCAGTATCTGTTGTTTCAGATGCTGCACATCTCGTATCTTCACAGCATAGACAATTGCCTTCAGGTGAGTGATGAGGCAAACTTTTTTTGTGAATGGTGAAGTTAACAAACAAAACCACCGCTATCGGTCTGACACTAACCCACAGTGGATAGATCCCTCCAAGACTGTTGGAGCACAAAAATTGATGGTATGGTGTGGTATATGGGGTACAAAGATAGTGGGGCCATTCTTCATCAATGGAATCCTCAATGCCACTGGATATCTGAAATTGCTACATGATTCAAAGCCTTGAATGCCACAAAGCGGATAAAAGAAGTGATTGGTTCATTCTTGTGATGCCTTCCATTTGGAAGCTGTTTATTATTTTATATAGTTCACAAGAAAAGACTGTGACAGCAAAGCTGATGCAAAAGCAACAAAAGGGAACCAAAATAGACGTATAGAAAAATTATCACCAGCTTTGTCTTGAAGCCTCTTAAGGCCTCGTTACATGCTTCAATGTCCCAGTGATCCCACCAACGATCGAGATCGCTGGGACAATGAAGGCAGATCGCTGGTGAGTTGTCACACAGACAGACTCACCAATGATCAGGACCAGCAAGCACGCTGGTATCCAAGGCAAACAGCGGGTAACTAAGCGACATGCTGATCATTGGTCTCCCGCTGTCAGCGGGTGACCAACGATAGATTTATGAACCTGTTCATAAATCTGCGATCAACGACTCATCGTTGATCGTTGATAGGAGTCACATGCACCGATGTCGTTTAGACATTGCTGCAACGTCACCAAACCGGTGACGTTGCAACGATATCATTACCAATATCGTTGTGTGTGACGGGCCCTTTACTCTTACAAAATGTCAGCGAGTACGCCGGTGTCTATATAACACAACACCTCTATTCACACTGCTCCAGACAGAGCATTCAAAGCAGCTCAACACACCTCCATAAATGCTCTATGCACAAGGATATAAAACACTTTAGCTCTGGACATCAATGCATATAGCAAGACTGATAAAGGCTAATTGAAGATTTTACTTTACAATAGTGTATAGTATTCATGTATTACAGCTATCTATCTAAGGCTCATTCTCATGTCCATATTTAAACACATAAGTGAAAAATGGTGGCGGCGTCATCACTGTTTTATATGGGTGTGTCATCCATGTGCCATTTTTATCATCAGTGTGTCATTTTATCTACAGGGATGGGTAAATAAATAAATACAAAGCTTCTTTTATCCTTTGCAATGTTAAAAAATGTATAGCATACGATTGGTACGTGGATGCCAACCATGCCATGTGCTGTATGTGAATAGCAACAGAGGTTATAATTGGAACATAAGATACCTGTAAAAAAGATGGGTACATTATGTATGTGCAGCACGGACGTGTGTACGAGGTCTGAAAAGCACACAGGATTAAAAATATATTTTTAAAAGGCTAAAATTTTTAGTGGAATTTTGAATGGTGAGAAGTCATTAGTTGAGACTATACCCATACCTGTGCCAACTTCTGTCCATCATCAAATGTCACCTGTCTTTCAGCATCACAGTCTATTTTATTGCCAAGAAGAAGAATGATGATGTCATCCATGACTTTTTCCTGTAAGTTAAGATTGTAGGACATTGTCACCAACCATAATAGTTCAACATCTGTAAGCATTATTGTCCACAAAGCACATGTTCTTTCCCCACACATTGCCAAGCTGGCCATAACTGAGATAGCTATTGATTGAACTCCCATTTAGAGTGAACATTTGAGTAAATTTTCCCTCTTGAAATGGAAACATGATGTAATAGTGGCTGCAGAGAGGAATAAAAGTTTTATTTTATTTTTTAATTTTGCCTCTTCATTGTGAAGATATTGGCAATTCAAGTATTTGGTCCCTAATAAGTTAATTTTCTTTAAGTCTCAGTGCGTATTATCAGATTGATGAGATCTTCTCCCTGTAGAACATAAGCTCTCAAGACCAGGGGCCTCTTCCCAATCTACCAGGTTTGTGTACTGAAATTTATATCTGTATTTTATAATTACCAACCCTATAATTATTGTTGACCAATCATAACTAGAGTGAACTTTACTTGAACATGAGCATCAATTTCAAATCTAGACTGAATTTGGCAATTTTTGTTTGGCACCTCGAATTTGAACAAAAGTCAGAAATTCCGGTTTTGTTCAGTAATTGTTTAGATATGCAGGCAACGCTGTGGCACAAGTGGTTAGCACTGTAGCCTTTGCAGCGCTTGGGTCCTGAGGTTCTGGGTTCATTTCCCACCAAGGACAACATCTGCAAGGAGTTTGCATGTTCTCCCAATGTTTGCGTGGGTTTCCTCCGGGCACTCTGGTTTCTTCCCACATTGTAAAGACATACTGATAGGATATTTAGATTGTGAGCTCCAAGAGAGACAGCATTACTCATGTATGTAAAGTGCTATGGAATTGATAGCACTATATAAATGAACAAATATTATTATATGTGTGAAGCTTAAATAGGACAGACGCACATGTTAAAATGCACTAATGCTTCTGTTCTACATTATCTTACACAGACAGAAACACACAGATCATCTTACCTGTCTCCTGCTGCTTGCTTGCTTCCAGGTCTGCACTCCTGTGCTTCCTCTCACTCACGTCCGGTCCCACCCATTAACTTTTCTGCATATTTATTTCACTTGAGCAGCAAACAGCCAATCACAGATGCTCATGCTCTGTGAGAGCATCTGTGGTTATCTGTTCCAATTAGACTGCTTTTCCAAAATCTGGATGGTGTCTGTGCTTCATTGTCATACACATTAGTAAATGGCCACCAACCTGAAGTCATAGGGTATAAAGTAAACAAATAATGGGAAAAAAAATACAAGGGGCTCCAATGTATTTTTCAGTCATAGCACAGATAAAGCAGACAGCCTCGAGCTGCCATCCTCAGCTACCTATTTTTACCTTTATTACATACATATAGTTCAAAGGCCACATCTCATGTTCGGCTCGTACAATTATAGTGCACCTCCAAGCTATTTATTATTAACAGGAGAACAACAGGAGTTTATATGCAAAAATTATCAAAGTTTATTTAAATTTCATAAAAGATTTTCAAACATATTACATAGCAGTAAAATCAAAGACGATACATTTAGTGCTCACATTGATACATAAAAAGCCTAGTATATAGCAGAGTTCTGAACCAGGGTTAAGGGCACACAATGGTTTTTAGTACAGTGACCAAAACAGAGGGGGACGGTCATCGTCTGAAACCAGTTCTGACTGACTATCATTGTTTCATCATATATATACAATTCAAGGAAGTATAACATAGCCTATGGTTTCAGAGCCACATATGTATATCCCCTCATAGAAAAGTTAGTTACAAATCCATTATGAACATAAGTATTTGGTTCAGTACTTATCCTTACACATTGTCCTCACAATATTAAGAGTGAATATCTGGGTATCTAAAACATAAAGAACAATCATCTAGGAGAATCTCCCATTACATTTGTATAAAGATGAACCATTACCCATATCTCTCAATATTGCAGGAAGATCCAGGCTCAGGACAGACAGAGACAAAGGACACTCATTCCAACACGTGTTTCGCTAACACCAGTCTTATTGCTTCCTCAGGGAAAGGATGTGACTATATCCAGTGGTTACGACCTTTTATATCCGCTAATTACCTCCAAATGGCTATCACCTGTGCATCTCTTCTCCGGTATATTGGCGCCTGCGCACCAGGAGACCGCCGCGCCGGAAGCCATCCCCGCGCACCGGAAGTGCGTGATGTAATGATGCGCGCGGCGTCAGGTGGTTACCATGGCACCGCGCGCATGCGCACTCGTGGTCGCGAGTCAGGCCGCCCACACGAACGACTCACGGCGCGCAGGCGCACACCGGGGAAGAGGGGGAAGCTGTATATTAGATTGAAAAACAGAGAGGGAGCCGGTCACGAGCACTTAGTAGTGTCTCCCATGGGTATCCACATATGACAACATTGTAATTAGTACATGAAATAGTATCCTGATATAAAATCCATAGGAATCTTCCGGTGACCTCTCTCATAAAAGTTCTCATTTGATGAAGCCAAGGGCAGGCAATCGGATCAAAAAGGCCAATATAATCCACAGATCTAAAAGGGCAGAAAAATATTTTCTTATTACACAAAACGCAAACAAAAACACCAAAGGTCAGGTAGAGCTGGAATTTGGAGACAGAAACTGAACATAATTATAAAAACGGAGCGTAACTGATAATTTCATTTAGGCCCTTGGGCACTAGGGTGTCCAAAGTGGAAATCCACTTTGACTCACACCTAGCCAGCATACCCTTCAGGTCTCCCCCCCTGATCCCTGCATGTATCACGTCGATGCCCCTAACCTGTAGGCTACTTGCATCACAATTATGATGGATTTTAAAGTGCCTAGGCAGACTCTTGAGTAGGGTGATATCCTCGGAATTTCCGGCTGCCTCAATACCTCGCACGTGCTCTCTCACTCTTACGCGCAATTCACGTGATGTTAGTCCCACGTAAATACGTGGGCAACTGCATGTTGCGAAATAAACTACATAGGTAGTACTACAGGAGATGTAATATCTTATTTTATATGTTTTTTTGTTATCGCTTGAGTGAAAGAACCCCGTGCGAAGGATATTGGGGCAGGCAGAGCAGTCGCCACAAGGATAACAGCCAAGACGTTGGGTTCGCTGTCCGAATGGCAGTTGTCTCTGCGGGATGTAGTGGCTATCAACAAGAAAATCCTTTAGATTTCTTGCCCGTCGCGCAGTCATCAAAGGCACATCTGGGAGCGTTTCAGCAAGAACAGGATCGGTCTTTAAAATAGACCAATGTTTGGTGAAAATATCCCTCATCAGATCCCATTCCTGATTGAACGTGCCGATGAAGCGTATCTGTTCACCAGACCCATTAGTTGGCCTGCCACGATATTGTAATAGATTTTGTCGTTCGGTCTTTTTAGCTCTACAATAGCTTTTTTTCAGACAGCGTCTGCTGTATCCTCGTTCTAAAAAGCGATTCCGCAGGTCACAAGCTTGTTTCTCAAAGCCCTCATCTGATGAGCAGATACGTCGCATCCTGAGATACTGGCCGGTCGGGATGGCATGGATGGTTGACCTGGTATGCGCTGAAGACGCATGCAGAAGTGCATTCGTAGACGTCTGCGTCATTCTGCATGAGTCTAAACTGATCTTGATGTCCAGAAAATCTATCTCCGCGGGGCTGTACTTCAACGTTAATTTAATATTCATGTTGTTATTATTCAACTCACCCACGAAAGTGTCGAGCTGCTCCGCTGTGCCCTGCCACAAAATCAAAATGTCGTCTATATATCTGTACCAGCACTGCAGATGGGCGTCAGCCCGCACGCCTCCGCCGCCAAAAACCAACCTCTCCCAGAAGCCCAGGAAGAGGTTGGCGTATGAAGGCGCGCAGGCTGCGCCCATCGCTTGATGAACTAGACCTTTTGTTCAAGGACGATGGTGGCACTGGTGTTGGTGACGATACTGGACAACCGACTTAAATACTAATTCCCAAATATAAGGAATTGGTAAAAAAGAGGACAACAATTTGGTGGAATAGAGCGTTTTTAAACAGATATATCAATAAGGACCTTGTTCCAAGGGGCCTACGCATTCAGGTCTTTCCCTCTTTTCCAATTGAAGATGAGGAGTTTAAGATAAGATGGGAGGAAGCAGCAAAGGAATGTTCTAAAACATTCTTAGAACTGCTCTGCGATCCCAATACTAAGACTCTGGCGAGTCTTGAGACAGAGATAGAGGGGATTGGATCAGTCCTTAAAGAGAAATTACATGAACAGACTCTAAGTAAACTTGAGGAAGAATTGGAGGAGGAAAGTCTGAAGTGGGAGAAAGACCTCAAAGAGTATAAGTTAAAAAAACTACATAGAGATTCACAGGATTATGCCAATAACAAGGTGTTCAAATGGAATGCCCGCCCTAGACCAGTAAAACCGGGAGGTCGAGGTGGACGCGGCGGACGTGGAGGCCGCGGCGGCCAGGGTGGTAGTGGTGGCCCTGGAGGACAGGGCAACCACGGGGACCCATCAGAAGGAGATGCAAGATCCACTTCACTGACATCTTTAGGGTCAATCCAAAGTATTTCTTCTCTGAGTTCGGTGGGAACAACTGAGGGTGATCACCAAAAAGGCGTGAGTACAAGATCTGGAATAGGACGAAATAACAACCAACAAGTTCCAAATAATAAATCACAAAAAAAAAAAGGTCAAGGACACCTACAGGTGATTAACCTTTCCTCTCATGTTCTCACCAGTCCTCAGGTAGAATTACTTTCTAGGGGTTTAAATTATGCACCCACTAATTCTTTTCATTATTTCACAGCCCTAAAGGATCTCAACATTTTCGCGCGGAAGTTGCTCCTACGGAAACTATATCAGAAACGGCCTGTTGGAGATCCTGTGAATCGAGCAGAGAGGGAGGCAGTTCTAGCTCTGGAGGAACTTCTGGATAACGAGACCACTTCAGAAACATGTGAGTTTCCAAAATCCCTCTTGCCTAGATCTAAACGTTTCCCACCCTTGTCCGTCTGTCCAGCAGTGGACATTTTCACGAGATTGGTCTCTGAAGATTTTAAATCTGTATCAACACGGAGACATCATGATAACCTGACTCACAAACATCGCTCAGCTCTACAGGAATTGCGTGAGATGGACGATGTGGTTATCAAACAGGCGGACAAGGGTGGGAATATAGTAATTTGGCCAAAAACTAAATATGAACGTGAAGTTTATAGGCAATTGAGGGATAAGGATACTTATCAAAAACTTGCTTATAACCCTCTATCTAGTTTTTCCGTAGAGCTAGTTCAAATCCTGAACAGAGCCTTTGATCAGGGTATCATTGATAAAAAAATGAGAGACGGACTGACCGTAAAAAGTGCACGTATTTCCACCTTCTACATCCTCCCTAAAATCCACAAGGATGCCGTCAACCCTCCGGGATGTCCGATCGTGTCTGGCATCGGTAATTTATGTGAGCCAATCTGTCGATTTATAGACCATTATCTAAAACCTTTAGTGGAAATTCTTCCATCATATGTAAAAGACACGACGGACGTCCTGCGACGTGTTGACGGCATCTTTGTGGACCAGGATACGCTTTTCGCGACACTCGACGTAGAAAGCCTCTATACCTCGATAGGCCATGAAGATGGCTTAAGGGCGGTTCGTTTTTTCCTGGATGCTGGCGGCCGGGGTGGTGGGATGGGCGATCTGGTTTTAGAGCTGCTCCGCTTTGCCCTGTCGCATAATTTTTTCGTCTTTAAAGATCAATTTTATTTGCAGATATGCGGCACTGCGATGGGCGCGGCCTGCGCGCCTTCGTACGCCAACCTCTTCCTGGGCTTCTGGGAGAGGTTGGTTTTTGGCGGCGGAGGCGTGCGGGCTGACGCCCATCTGCAGTGCTGGTACAGATATATAGACGACATTTTGATTTTGTGGCAGGGCACAGCGGAGCAGCTCGACACTTTCGTGGGTGAGTTGAATAATAACAACATGAATATTAAATTAACGTTGAAGTACAGCCCCGCGGAGATAGATTTTCTGGACATCAAGATCAGTTTAGACTCATGCAGAATGACGCAGACAGATGTATTTCGTAAAGAGACGTCTACGAATGCACTTCTGCATGCGTCTTCAGCGCATACCAGGTCAACCATCCATGCCATCCCGACCGGCCAGTATCTCAGGATGCGACGTATCTGCTCATCAGATGAGGGCTTTGAGAAACAAGCTTGTGACCTGCGGAATCGCTTTTTAGAACGAGGATACAGCAGACACTGTCTGAAAAAAAGCTATTGTAGAGCTAAAAAGACCGAACGACAAAATCTATTACAATATCGTGGCAGGCCAACTAATGGGTCTGGTGAACAGATACGCTTCATCGGCACATTCAATCAGGAATGGGATCTGATGAGGGATATTTTCACCAAACATTGGTCTATTTTAAAGACCGATCCTGTTCTTGCTGAAACGCTCCCAGATGTGCCTTTGATGACTGCGCGACGGGCAAGAAATCTAAAGGATTTTCTTGTTGATAGCCACTACATCCCGCAGAGACAACTGCCATTCGGACAGCGAACCCAACGTCTTGGCTGTTATCCTTGTGGCGACTGCTCTGCCTGCCCAATATCCTTCGCACGGGGTTCTTTCACTCAAGCGATAACAAAAAAACATATAAAATAATACATTACATCTCCTGTAGTACTACCTATGTAGTTTATTTCGCAACATGCAGTTGCCCACGTATTTACGTGGGACTAACATCACGTGAATTGCGCGTAAGAGTGAGAGAGCACGTGCGAGGTATTGAGGCAGCCGGAAATTCTGAGGATATCACCCTACTCAAGACTCTGCCTAGGCACTTTAAAATCCATCATAATTGTGATGCAAGTAGCCTACAGGTTAGGGGCATCGACGTGATACATGCAGGGATCAGGGGGGGAGACCTGAAGGGTATGCTGGCTAGGTGTGAGTCAAAGTGGATTTCCACTTTGGACACCCTAGTGCCCAAGGGCCTAAATGAAATTATCAGTTACGCTCCGTTTTTATAATTATGTTCAGTTTCTGTCTCCAAATTCCAGCTCTACCTGACCTTTGGTGTTTTTGTTTGCGTTTTGTGTAATAAGAAAATATTTTTCTGCCCTTTTAGATCTGTGGATTATATTGGCCTTTTTGATCCGATTGCCTGCCCTTGGCTTCATCAAATGAGAACTTTTATAAGAGAGGTCACCGGAAGATTCAAGTGGATTCCTATGGATTTTATATCAGGATACTATTTCATGTACTAATTACAATGTTGTCATATGTGGATACCCATGGGAGACACTACTAAGTGCTCGTGACCGGCTCCCTCTCTGTTTTTCAATCTAATATACAGCTTCCCCCTCTTCCCCGGTGTGCGCCTGCGCGCCGTGAGTCGTTCGTGTGGGCGGCCTGACTCGCGACCACGAGTGCGCATGCGCGCGGTGCCATGGTAACCACCTGACGCCGCGCGCATCATTACACCACGCACTTCCGGTGCGCGGGGATGGCTTCCGGCGCGGCGGTCTCCTGGTGCGCAGGCGCCAATATACCGGAGAAGAGGTGCACAGGTGATAGCCATTTGGAGGTAATTAGCGGATATAAAAGGTCGTAACCACTGGGTATAGTCACATCCTTTCCCTGAGGAAGCAATAAGACTGGTGTTAGCGAAACACGTGTTGGAATGAGTGTCCTTTGTCTCTGTCTGTCCTGAGCCTGGTTCTTCCTGCAATATTGAGAGATATGGGTAATGGTTCATCTTTATACAAATGTAATGGGAGATTCTCCTAGATGATTGTTCTTTATGTTTTAGATACCCAGATATTCACTCTTAATATTGTGAGGACAATGTGTAAGGATAAGTACTGAACCAAATACTTATGTTCATAATGGATTTGTAACTAACTTTTCTATGAGGGGATATACATATGTGGCTCTGAAACCATAGGCTATGTTATACTTCCTTGAATTGTATATATATGATGAAACAATGATAGTCAGTCAGAACTGGTTTCAGACGATGACCGTCCCCCTCTGTTTTGGTCACTGTACTAAAAACCATTGTGTGCCCTTAACCCTGGTTCAGAACTCTGCTATATACTAGGCTTTTTATGTATCAATGTGAGCACTAAATGTATCGTCTTTGATTTTACTGCTATGTAATATGTTTGAAAATCTTTTATGAAATTTAAATAAACTTTGACTATTTTTACCTTGGCTGGCAAAAAAATACATAGGGCTCCACCCTATTTTTAATTGCCAGCCAAGGTAAAAGTAGACATCTGACGGCTGGTATTCTCAGCAGCGTGAGGGCCCAGCTTTGTATTACCAGCTGGCATTAAGCCCGAAATTCTTTATGTTGGGTCAAGTTATACCCGGCCATTTAGAATTTCAAGTATATAGTAAAGAAGGCAAAATACAAAGTAAAAGGTTATAGAAAAAAAACACAAAGACATTTAGCAACTCCATCTTTTTTAACCCCTCACCCTTATGCTACTCAACAATCCTCTGGGATGTCTTGTTGAATGGAGGCTGTGATGCAGAATGCAGCATCCTCATCACAGCCTCCAGTCACTGAATGAACTAATTGCGAGCTCTGGTCAGGCTGTGCGGTGAATCACTGAGGTCACCTGAGGTTACAGCCACCATGCTTACCTGAACAGTGACCTCAGATAACCTCAGTGAGTCATCGTACACCTACACCAGAGATCACTGATCTAGTAACCATAGTAACCAAGTCAGGTGACCAGATCAGCTGACCGTGCAAATCACTCTAGTGCAATCAGCTGATCTGGTCACCATAGCAATCGTGTCACGCGACCAGATCGGGTTAGCTGATCATGACACATTGCTATGGTGACCAAATCAACTTACTGCAGTAGAGTGATGTGCATGGTCAGCTGATTTGGTCACCTGACTTTGTTACTATAGTGACTAAATCAGTGATCTACAGTCCATGTGTACAGTAACTAGCTGAGGTTATCTGAGGTCACCGTTCAGGTAAGGATGAATGCGCCATTTTCTGGAGCTTCTGCGGGCTGCTGTTCTTTAGCATGGGAGGCTCTAAAATGATGGACCCTCACCCCGCTGAGAATACCAGCCCTCAGATGCCTAGTTTTAACTTGGCTGGCAATTAAAAATAGGGCAGAGCCATGCACATTTTTTTCGACAGCCAAGGTAAAAATAGGCAGCTGAGGATGGCAGCTAGTAGCTGTCTGCTTTATCTGTGAAAAGACTGAAAAATAAGCGGAGCCCTACCCAGTTTTTTTCCTATTGTTTATTTAGTTTACACCCTATGATATCAGGTTGGTTATCAAAAACTGTGTATGACAACCAAGCACAGACACCATCCAGATTGTGAAAATGCAGTCTAGTTGCAACAGCCAATTACAGATGCTCTCACAGGGCATGAGCATCTGTGATTGGCTGTTGTAGAGTCAGTGAAGTGAATATAAAGAAAGGTTAAAGAGGACCTGTCACCCCATGGTGCTTTCTAAATTGAAAGCACCACTGAATGCAACGTGTATACTGCATTCAGGGAAATGGTCTCCCATGTTTCTACCCCCGTAACCTTTTAAAAAACACTTTATAAAGTTTAGAGATAAGAAGAAGTCCAGAGAGGCTTGCTGATTATGAAGTCCACGCTGTTCATGGGGGTCCTCCAGCCCCCTGCCTCTCTCTGTGCCGCCTCCTGCCCGTGACAGGAGCCCGCCCTACTGTATGCATACAGCATAATCTGTAGCAGGGCAGGCTCCGATTCTGACATCACATGCAGGAGGCAGCACAAAGAGCCAGGAGGCGGGGAGGACCCCCGTGAACAGAGAGGACTTCATAATCAGTAAGTCCCTCTGGATGTCTTATCTCTAAACTTTATAAAGTGTTTTTTACAGGTTACAGGGGGAGTAGAAACATGGGAGACCCCTTCCCTGAATGCAGAAGACATGCTGCATTCAGTGGTGCTTTTGTGGCACCCTGCTCACACAGATAGCCACAGACTTCTCTAATGCACAGCTGGGTTTCCACAGCAGGTACCTACTACATGCAACACCTTCCACCCTGGCACAGTAGGGGGAGCATCACTTGCTGACCTTAGGCAAGATCCCCTATAAATACTGCTGCTGGGAGAGGAGATAGTCAGAGTGTGCAGACGCTAGGAGAGCTGCAAAGAAGTCCTGGTGGTCGGTGCCACGGTTAGGCCCGAGCCAGTGACCCGGAGTGACCCGGAGTGGCCCTTCTACGTCCCGCAAGCCTAAAGTGGGGACAGAAGATGAGGAGCAGTTAGCCAGAAGGGAGCGAGGAACTCGGAGAGATTCGCCCAAAGAAGAACCAGATATTGGTGATCCGTACCTGTGGAATACTCTAGGACCACAGAAAACCCTGTCACACCGTGGAGGCCTCGGCCACCCAGTTATCCCCTGTGGGTCAAGAGAAGGAGCCAGACACAGCAGGACAGCATCGCAGTGATCAGAGAGGGTAACCCGGAGACTGCACAGGAGGAGAGACAGACACCAGAGTCAGGAGGAAGAGAGAGGAGGCAAGTCTGGCTGCATGCAGGCTGTGCTTCAACCATCATTACAAAGCAGAGGAGGCCTTATACACACTTGCTGTGGGGATCCACTGTGCAACCTGTCCACCCGTCAGTGCCTTGGATGTATTTACCTGCTAACATCAGTAAAAGGTAAAATAGACTTTTTCTATGTGCGAGCATCATTCCCTCCGTTCCCAGTGCCCCTCAAAGACTGCTCCAACACTCCCCATCTCAGCATAATTCCACTCCAAACTCCCCCGGAGGTCCAGTCCTACCTGTGGAGGACTTTACCACCCTAGCCACAATCCCATCCACCTCCGGCAGACTGTGGCGGCACTGGTGCCAATCACCAGAAACTACAGGTGGCGTCACGACAACAAACTGTATATAATCCCCTGTAAATATCAAACCCTTTTTCAAAGAATAGTCCCCCAGGACACGGGATCAGGCGCGGCCACCACTCCCCATGACAACAGGAGCATTAACCCTTGCGGCCTGATACCCGAGTACCCCACACCCTGGGGCTCGACACTTTCAGCTTGGAAAGCACCAGGGGAGTGACAGGCCCCCTTTAATGGGCGGGACCGGAAGTGAGTGAGAGGGAACGCGGGAGAGCGGACCTGGAAGCCAGCAAGAGGCAGGAGACTGGTAAGATGATCTGTGTGTGTCTATGCTTGGCAGCTTTTGGACACATTTGAAGGTGTTTTCTATGAGTGTAATGTTGCCTGCCATTGATTTCAATGGTGTTCGGTGAATTGTTTGTTGAAATATTAAGCGAACACCCCGTTTTAGACAAACGCAGCTAAATTCAAACCCTGAGGTGTTTGCTCATCTCTAAGCATGAGTAGACAATTATAATCAAGAAGAAGAAGAAGATCATGGACCATAATAGCTCAGAGATGATTTCTCAGTGAGTGAGATGTATAGATTTGCCCTGATCGCCAAGTCTAACCTCCTGTATAGATCAGTGCTGGGGAGGAGCAATACAGCTGAGTTTAGCTATGTCATATTACAAACCCCTCAATCGGTTCTTCCCGTCTCCTAGCGCTATCATTTTAGTGGTCTGCCTCTCCCGCTCCACTGTCTGTTCGGAGATATGGCAATAGCCACTTGCATCTGTTGTCAACTTGTAATCTGTGTGCAGTGAGATAAGGGTTGTAATTGTCGGGCCCACTGGGACGAGGGTACTCGGTACCGGACCGGTCGGCTGCTGGGGAAGTCACGGGTGGTCCTGGTCCGGACCGTGTCCCAGGCTCGGCAATAAAAGGGAATATTTACAGGGGTTGTCAGTCGTGACGCCACCCACTGTATGCGGCCAGTGATGGGGCCGCCGCTGCTGCAGAACCTCCGGGGACGATGGGATAGCAGCTTAGGTGGTATAGTTCCAGTGGGTAGAACTGTGTTCCCCGGGGCAGTAAGGGTTAAGTCTATTGTGGAATGTTCAGTACACTTACTGTGTGCAGGAATCTCTCCTCAATGCTGGTGCTGACAGGCTGTAGCTCTGCAGGTAGATGGCTTCTGTGATCCTATTTGGAGGGAACAGCATTCACACAGAGATGCAAGGGAAGCAGAGTCAGGGTTTTCCGTGTTTACTCTTAGTTCTTCAGACAGTTCACAAGTCAGTTACAGTTCTTAATACACGGGCACATTCTCCCTCTCCGGGTACCCTTTGCTCCCTGCAGCCAGGCCTCTCTCTCTCTCTGTGACCCCTCACACACTCTCTGTGTCCTTTCCGGGCTGTTAACGGTCTCCGTATTCACAGGTGTGTGTGAAACGCCGGACAGTATGGCGGTGACTCGGACCCCTGTGGGTCCTCCAGTGTGTCACTGAGCTGTCTGTCCTTTGGGGTAGGGACCCTAACGTGTAGCTGTGGTCCCCCGTCGGTGTCTGGGAATGCCGGGTAAACTACGGTCCCCTCTAGAGCCGACACTCTACTCAGCCCAGCCTCCAGCAGTCCTCAGGTGTGAGGCTCTACCAGGCTCCTTTCTCTCTGCGTCTCTCGGTATCATAGGAGGGACTTCTCTGCCTGCAGTCTGGTCATCTCGGCTGTCCTTTAGGGCCCGGGTATCACCATCCCTCTCAGTCCTCTCACACTCCTGGTGGTATCAGCTTCGGACGTGCTTTCTCTCTCCTCCTGCTCACACTGGCTCGGTACAGATTCTGCGCTCCTAGGCCTTACACTCACAGGACGTGTGATTTCCAGTCTTTGCCTCTCATCCTACCTCGGCCTACTGCTGTTCTCTGGCCTGTGCTCCTCAGCTTCTGGTCTTTACAGCTCGGCACCCTGGGTCTACTGAACTCCTTCCTCCTCCCCCTTCCTATTTCTACTGTCAAGTCACCTGACTACGTGTGTGCCCATCCCACTCCTCCAAATCCACCACCCCTCAATTGCCTAGAGTATCCAATCTTAGGGCTGGATGCTACCACCTACTGTACGTGGGTTGTGTGGGCTGTGAGGGTGTTGTTGTGCAACAAGTGTCCTACCTGCCTGGCTGCAGTTCCCTTTGTGGCCTCCTGGACGCAGGGGCGCCACATAATTATGTCTCCCACAGGAGTGGCCCAGGACAGGTAGGTTACTCCTGTGATATACATAATGACAGCCTTGATCTAATTGCAGACTGATTACAAGTTTCATGAGAAGAGAAGACACAAGTGTGATTACTGACACATTTTCAGACAAGGAGTGTGGGGCAGTATAGAGAGAGGATCATGTTATGAAAGGAGGTGAGCTGCTTAAAGGGTTTTTAATGTGACAGTTAAATTCAGCTGCACTGCCCCTCCCCCATACTGATTTTTGCAGGAGGTTAGACCAGAAAATCAGAGCTTTATCAGTATATCTCACACACTGAAACATCTGCTCTAAGCTATTGTGGGGGGTGTTCTTTCTCATGTGTTTTGCTGCCTGCTTATGATTGGTCATCATTATTCAGTGAGAAGTATACACCCTTAGGCTGGCTTCACATTGCGGGTCAGATCCGATCCGAGGCTGTCAGGATGAACCTGACAGCCCCAGATCGGATCAGCACACAGAACCGGAGGGCTAATATGCCCTCCGTCCGGTGTGCACCCGCACGCAGCTGCCGCCACTGATGAATCAGGACCGTGGCTGGCAGGGAGCTAGCCGTGGTCCTGAAACAACTGCGGCGTGCAGCCGCAGGGGTCCAGTTCCCGGATCCTCCCGGACCAGGGAAATCCAGCTCAATAGGCTCCCATGTTACAGA
Source organism: Allobates femoralis (assembly GCA_033576535.1). Lineage (NCBI taxonomy): Eukaryota > Metazoa > Chordata > Amphibia > Anura > Aromobatidae > Allobates > Allobates femoralis. Next base: position 183,669,621 of record JARQOC010000002.1, read on the forward strand.
GCGCCGGATTGCGAATCCGGGGCAATCCAGGACAATCCTGGAATTGCTAATTAGAGGAGATTTTCTCCACTTGGACACAAAAACGTTGCAAGCAATGTTTTTGTGTCCGTGGGAGAATTCTGAATTCTCCTGGACAGATAGAAACCGGATGGCAGAGAGCTTCTATCCGGCCCCATAGTATACTATGGGGCCAAAAACCGGTTCGGGGCTGTCTGGACAGTCCGGTTTACAAGGACAGCCTCGGATCGGATGGGACCCGCAGTGTGAAGCCAGCCTTAGTAAAATGCATCTGATATTGCTCCTTTGAAATGAACAAAAATCAACTCATTAGCAGACACCATACTTTGATTCCTAATATCTCCCCAACAGAGAAGCAAAATAAAAAAAAACAACATTTTATACCACTCTGAAACCACTATTATATACTGTCACCAGTTCAACATAAAAGGTTAACTACAAAGTGTTCCCGATTACTTCTACCAATTCTACCATAAATTTGCACACTTGCGTCAAAAGGGGAAAAGTGGCAGCTATACCAGTATAGCAAAGGGTTAATATTTCAAGAGAACAATAAAGGATCTGGCTTGTTGAAATTCTGGAGATATGAAAACCCCATCGACCATCTAATGCAGCTGTCCCCAACTCCAGGCCTCGAGGGCCGCCAACAGTGCATGTTTTCAGGATCTCCTTGGTATTGCACAGGGGTTGGAATCATTACCTGTGCAGATGATCACATTAACACCTGTGCAATACTAAGGAGATCCTGAAAACCTGCACTGTTGGTGGCCCTCGAGGCCTGGAGTTGGGGACCTCTGATCTAATGTGTATTGCCATCTTTACATTTGGACAGATGTCTAATCTATAAATTTAGTACATTTCTTCTGCTTAAATGATATATGGCGATTCAATATTTAACAATTGAGTACAATGGAAAATGGTTCAACTGATCTAAAAATCTGGAATCCACTCAATATTACTCTTAATCTTAATTGGTATGATGTACCAGTAATGATAAATCACATTTAGAACTAAACATTATCCCAAAGAGATATGGGGGTAGACATTGATTTTTGCAAAATCTGTCTTAACTGTTCTGAGGATTGTTTAACTCTACAGCTCAATAAATACAGAATTATTCTAAATTAACACATAGAATTGTATATTGTTACCTGAATACAGGTCAGCCATCGGCGCACAGCAGTGAAAGTTTCCCTAGAAGTTACATCATACATGATCACCATACCATCCGCTTTTCTAAAAAACTGCTCAGTGATGCTGTAAAACCTGTAAGAAAATTGGATTATTGGTATATAAATAGAAGTTTGACTATTTGATTTATAACTATGATTTACAGTATTGAAAAGCAACATATATATTGGAAGGTAGCAACCGGCTATAACGTAAATGGCCTGTGTGTATAGCAGTGGCGCAGGTCTCCTATGATGTAAATCCGGAATGTTTACTCTGGAACTTGTAGTTACATGAGGTTTTTAATGTTTTCAGGGCCAGGTTTACAGGATAGTAAGAAGTGCTGGGTGGGACTGACTATTCACATAGCTCACATCAATGGGTGTGTCTCATGCAATATAATGAGGGAAAATATAGAAAAGTGGTGTTCAAGTTGCGGCGCTAAGGAAGGACACTGTGCAAGTAAAAGCTTCTGAAAGATTACCTTCTGATTTATTAGACAAAAATAGTTAGGTTTCCTCCTGCCACAACATGTTTCAACGCCCAATGGCCCATTGGGCGTTGAAACATGTTGTGGCAGGAGGAAACCTAACTATTTTTGTCTAATAAATCAGAAGGTAATCTTTCAGAAGCTTTTACTTGCACAGTGTCCTTCCTTAGCGCCGCAACTTGAACACCACTTTTCTATATTTTCCCTGGTTTTCGCCTCCCTATGGGGAGTGTGGTGGTTGCGAGCTGCTCTAGTTGAAAGGACCTTGCTAACGTGGAAAGCACACGACCGGTCATGGGATCCGGATAGAAGCAAGTTGTTCCATCACGTTGTCAGCCTAGAATCAGGAGCCGACGGGAGAGGATCTACAGCTGCTCTCTCACCATTGAGCCTACAGTCTTGTTGTGCAGATTTGGCACAACAAGAAAAGGTGAGTGAGCATAAGAGTAATAGTAATCTCGATAGGCTCTTTTAAAACAGTGTGGCGCAATGATTATTTTTTATATTCACATATGCAATATAATGAGACTGTTTGTATGGTCACATAGTCTCTGTGTTTAGAAGTGACCATTTTGGTGAGTAGACTATGTGTGCAGAGCCTGTGGTGGCTTTCTGAGTTTGGGAAGCTGCAGTCCTCCTGTGATTTGGACTGACAGGAGTCAGGGTGTGGAAGAAGTCACTGATCCTGATCAATGATGCCAGAAACATCCAGACTGACAGTAATTAGTGTATGGAGTTGGCCATAATTTTGGAAAGGTAACCTCAGAGAAAGAGGATTGTATACTGTCCGAGGTCAGTGAATAGACAATGCGATACCTCCACTGGGATACCACTGCAAGGGAAGCATCCAAAGCTGCACGGGTGTACCAGTGTTTGAAACAGACTGTAAGTTACAAATGTTTTTGCAAAGCATATTTAAATAGAAAACCATTCCTGTGTGCCTCAATCTAACAGCCAAGCAAGAGTCCCCCGTTACATTCAATGGGCATTGTCCCAAAAATATACGTACATATACACAAAGGTAGAGAACAAGCATTTGGAGCCCCTGTAATTCAGTCAATCAAGCTATCCTAACAGCATTTAAGCACCACTCCAGCATTTTATTTTTTTTCCGTGCTGGAGTTGTTCTTTAAATCTAAATTTCTTGCCCTTATACTCATCGTCCGACTTATTCATCTATTATTAGCATCACTTCCAATGGTTTTCTGTAGTTTGTATCGCACCAGTGGTTCATAGGGCACAACAGAGGTCACAAATCAATATATATCTATGAAAGTCTTGTAATGATCTTGTTCTAGCTCTGATAGACTTGAATTGAGAACTAGTGAAGTAACTTCTGACTTCCAGCAAGTCATACATTGTGGTCACAAGATGTCGCAATGGGACCAGAGCAGCACAAAAAAAAAAAAAGGAGAAAGACACTGGAGGGTGAGTATGGGACTAGAGGACCAGGAGTCTAGATTAAAAGCACCACTCCAGTACTGAAAAAAAATGCTGGAGTGTTGCAATAATAGAGAATATGTTAAATATAATTTGTTTTGTGATGTTAAAGTGAGAGAAACATATAAAAACTATTTGCAAATATAAGAAAAAGAACAGATGAAGGATGCTGAGAGCTGCAAATTCTGCAGTACTGGGTGCTGCCGGAAAGGGCCCGTTACACGCTACGATATCATGAATGATATCGTTGCGACGTCACCGGTTTGGTGACATTGCAGCGATGTCTAAACGATATCACAGCGTGTTACACGTTCTGAATGATCAACGATAAGTCATTGATTGTTGGTTGCAGATTTATGAACCTGTTCATAAATCTATCGTTGGTCGCCCGCTGGACGCGCAGCAGCGCTGCATGTAACAACGGGAGACCAACGATCAGCGAGCTCCAAGCGCCTCACAGCAAGCTCTGGGAGCTGGTATCCAAGGTAAACAGCGGGTAACTAAGCGCCGCGCAGCGCTTAGTTACTCGCTGTTTACCTTGGATACAAGCGTGCTCGCTGGTCCTAATCGCTGGTGAGTCTGCCTGTGTGACAGCTCACCAGCGATCAGCCTTCAATGTCCCAGCAATCCTGATTGTTGGTGGGATCCTTGGGATATTGAATAAAGGTTTCTATGGTATTAGACGCCATGGAGGACCTTGGCCACCTTCCTTTGTCCATGGTTTGCCAAAGGCATTAAACCATTCCGAAAACATGTTCTAACAATTTGCATCACCCAACCTCAAAAAATATATTAAAATTATTCAATAAATTATGTTTCCTAAACTTACAGTAGATACTTAACTTAACAAAAAGAAGCATCATTATGGCTTCATTTCCAAATAAAGTAAAAATAATGCTCAGCTACCTAAGGAATGAGCTTTATTTTATCATTATCTTTATTTAAAATAAAAGATTGTGGTGAACAAAAGTATTAATAGTAAAAACAAACTGTAGTTAATTGGTATGGACAAATGTCCGACCAATCTGTAGAATTAAGATAACTTTTTTAACTGCATGTATAATTGAAATGTTCAAATGAGCCATAACTGCAATATTTTGTTAAGCGAAGCACGTTATTTCTCTTTGGGCAGAGACACACTTATGACAGCTGCATGCATTGCCAGTATATCGCATGTATCTCTCATGAGTCACCCGGCCCAGATCTTTGAACAGGAGTATGGAGCTGATTGTGTTTCTATGGAGCTCCACGCTCCTGTTCAGAGAGGCAGGGGCCAGGCCGGGTGAATCATGCGAGATGCATGTGAGATACTTACACGCAGCTCACATAGTGTGTCTCTGCCCTTAGCAATTTTGCAGCATATTTCACTTCATCAAGTGACTGAGAAACAAAGATAGGTAGACACTTCAAAACACTCTGGTTTTGTTGCAGAAAAATTCACAGCAATTACACTTCATGTGAACATACGCTTATCAGTGAAATAAACACAAGCAAACAATAGCGGAGCAGCTGCTTTTTTTCCAATCTTCCCAAGAAAGCAATAATAATATTTGATAAATAATCAATATGTACCCCAAAATAAAAGAAAAAAGAAAAGAAAAAATAAGCACTTGCACTTGTAAAGTTATACTGACAGAAAAAAAAACACTATGAAATAATAATAGTAATCTAATAAAGATGAGTGTGTGTGTGTGTGTGTGTGTGTGTGTATGTATCAAGCCCTGTCCACTGTACATAGTCCCACCCACCCCACATAGCCTCAGCCACTCCACATAGCCACACCCACTCCATAAAGCTAAGTGCGCATGTGTTTCAAGCTCTGCTCACTCCACATAGCCATGCCCGCTCCACAGAGTCCTGCCTACTCCACATAGCCCCACCTACTCCATAATGCTCAGTGTACGTGCATAGCCACACGCACTCCACATAGCCACACACACTTCACAGTCAGCATCTCCATATATCCACACCTCCTCCACATAGCCCAACCCCCAGGATTATGTGAAGGTGTGGATCTATGAAGGGGCAAGTCTTTATGTGGGGGCAGCACTATGAAAAAGGCAGGGCTACCAGGAGGGGTGGGGCTATGTGTTGAGGGCAGAGCTATGAAGGGGGTGGCTACTGGGAGGGGGCAGGGCTAGTATGCACACATATGTGGCACCCCAGGGTTCGGTTGCCACAGATACACCTGGGGCAGAGAAGGATTTCCACATCAGGTAAGCCCGCAAACACACATTCCACTCCAGACCTGAAGGGGGAGCTCTACCAGTTGAGTTCAGGCAAGGTTCCCTATAAAATTCAGGCCTGGAGGCGGAGTCAGTAGTTCAGTTCCAGAGAAGACTGTGAAGACAACCTGGTAACGGAGCTGTGCTAAGCCGGTACCAGTGAGTGCCATTAGTCAGTGTGAGGGACCCAAGAGCGAGGGTCGGAGGCAAAGAGTAGTTGCAAGGGCAATGGAGCCATACTGGTTCACCCCAGAGGAATTGTGCTAACTACCAGACATCGGCGTTCGAGACTGGAAGGGATCTAACTACCAAGCAGTAAAGGCCGGAGGCCAGGGAGACTCCAGATCTCCTGGCCACAGCAACACATGAAGGCAAAGCCGCTTCTCAGAGCTCAGGGACCGCAGGGAGTACAGCAGTGCCCCGCAGAAGAGCTTATGCTGCCTGCCATACAGGTGAAGACAGTACGAGAGGGTCAGCGCCTAGCTCCAGGCAGCCTAGGACAAAAGGCAGACACAGCGCAGTGAGGCCTTGCAATTCTCCGGGTGTGGAGATCCCAAACTGCTTACAGACCACCCGGGCCTGTAACATTAGAGACGGTACCCTGGACTATACCAGCAACATCAGTAAAGGTACAGAAACATCAACAATGTGTGTGGCTGTTATTGCGGCCCCTGATCCTGCTCCCTTCATAGTTTCATAGACTGTCCTGCAGCTAATAGCTTCTACAACTGCCCCGGGGATCCCGCTCCATCTACGGGGAGCGTAACCACCTGGCTGCCCTCCCATCACCCTGGAGGTCTGACCAACAGCTCCGGTAACCATACTGGAACTGTAGGTGGCATCAAAAACTATTTTTATTTTTATTATTTTTACTGACTTTTAGCGACCACCAGGGCCCCGGGATCAAGCACAGGGCCCGGTGACATCCCCCCATGAATAAACACGCGGAACCGAGTACCCCTCGGCCCTGGAGTGGGTCACATACATTACCATATGTGGGCGATATTGCCATATATGGGTGATATTACCATATGTGAACACTATGACCATATGGATATTACACCCGGGCAACGCCGGGCTCTACAGCTAGTATTAATAATAATAGCAGGTTAATAATAGGTTAATTAGCTGCAAAAAAATATAGTCAAAGCACAACTGTTAGCACCTTTGAAATTGTTTCAGCAAATTAAGCATTACTCCCACAAAATTATTGCAATTACATATGTTTTGTCATACTTTTTGTGGGTAAACAATTGTGTGAAATATGAAAAGAACACCTGAAACTAAAAATTAAAAGGGGAGACATTAATTCAATCTTTGCATCGTGTGTGGCGCACTAAGTATGGAAAAAGAAGAGAAGAGAACTGTCTGAGGACTTAAAGGGAACCTGTAAGGTGGTTTATGCCCCCCCCCCCCCCCAGCTATCACTATCTGTACAGGTAGCTTTATAATACTATTCTAATCATCCATGGCTGAGCTCATAGTGTAATGTTATAGGTGAAAAAAAGCATTTATACACTTACATTTCAGTCTACATCTTGGGAGGAGGGAGACTCTCTGGCAGGATAATAGTTAACTCACTATTAACTTGCATGGCTAAAGGACCTGTGTGATGTAACAATCATGTGACCATAGTGGGCGGAGCTAAGCAAGCAAACTTATATTGTGCTAAGGAGACTTCGTTCCACCTATTATAGTCACATGGTTATGACATCACAACAGGTCTCCAAACAAGTGCTAACATGAGGCTGAAATGTTAACTATTAACCTGCCAAACAGCCTCCGTCCTCCAAGCTGGAGACTGACTGCCTCATTGTATAAGGAAATGTAAGTGTATAAATGCTTTTTTTTCACCTTTCACATTACACTAGGAGCTCAGACAGGGATGGTTAGACTGGTATTATAAAGCTACAGTTACAGACAGTGTAACCAAAATTGTTGAATAATATCTGACTCGCCCACTCCCGGGGCCGTAGGGTACTCAGAACCGGGCTATGAGTTCTGCCAGGTGAGTCACAGGGGTCGAGACGCGGTCTCTGTGACTCTAGGGGAGTCAGTGTTCTGGCGGGGGATATTGGGTTAAGGAGTGTAGGATGGGATTAAAGTTTATAGGGGAAATGTTCGTGATGCCACCTACGGCTTTTGGTCAGTATTGACCGACCCTGCAGGTCAGACCACCGGGGTTGTTGGTATGGCAGCCTGATGTCATTGCAGAAAGCCTATGGAGCGGGAACCCCGTGGCAGATGGGTGTAATTGCGAATGCTTTATCAGGCCGGATTCATACTGGGCCTCTTTACCTTGTCTGCTGTGGCAGTCAGCATTCCGCAGGTGGGGAATAACAGAGTCTCACACTGTGTTGGAATTTTGCACCCGGTTTACTCACTTCACTTGCAATTAGCCACCCGGTACTTCTCTCTATCAAGTTCAGTCTGACCTGTCCACAAGGAATTGCCTCAGACCCTTGTGTGCCTCTGCATACTCTGATCTCTCTCCAACTACAACTTTGCCGCTCCTGTTAGCACCTCTGCACACAGTGCCCCGATCTAGCAGCCATGGGTCCACTCAGGTGACTTGTACCTGTCTCCTGACCGTAATTCGGCTGCCTTCTTAGCGGGTGTGTCGGGTTGCGGCCACCACTCCTGGAGATTGCGTGGCGTCCGGTTCGGTGGTTCGGGCATGCAGCGTCCGTGCCACACTCAGGTCCTGACCAACCCCTCCGTCCGACTAGCCTAGTCCCGGATCTGGGTGCCCAGGTTGTTCTCACTCCGCCTGTGCCCCTGGGGTTCTCTCTTTTCTCCTGCACACTTGGCTTTCACCTTCATCACTCTCTGGTTTCTCACTCACTACTCACTTACTAACAACTAACAACTCACTCACTAACTCCCACTGGCTGTTCTGCCTTTGTCCCCTTTTGACTGGGCCCACCCCCTGGGTTCGCCCATGATCCCCTGGGTCCTAGTGTGTGTGGGTGTGTTTGGTGGGGCCTGACTTCACTATCCCTTTTTTTTTTTGGACTGAGATACCACGCCCTGTTATTGAGTGCAGTACCGCTTTGAGGCGACCAGACCGGTGGGGTGTCACATAGCAGGGTTACAAATCCATCTCTAGAGAACTTGATGTTCCTTTGTCCATGGTACACTACATAATAAACAAGCTTACAACCCATAGCACTGTAGCTAATCTCTCTAGGCGTGAACAGCAGCTAAAAATTTATGAAAGGTCACAATGCAGGATCATCCAGATGCTGGATAAGCAGCCCCCTAAATTCTCAAAAAATTCAAGCTGTCTTGCAGGTTCAGGGTACATCAGTGTCAGGCACAAACTATCCTTTGACATTTGAATTAAATGAAATGCAGAAGACCTAGGAGAACCCGACTGCTGACAAAGAAACATTAAATAAGCTGCACTGCAGTTTTCTAAAATGTACCTTCTGGGAAAACATCTTGCACACAGATGAGACCAAGAGATTTTGGTATAGCACATTATTGTATTGTTTACCGAAAATGGAATAAGGCCTACAAAAAAAAGAACACAGCACCTACAGTCAAATATGGTGGAGGTTCAAAGATGTTTTGCGGTAGTTATGCTTCCTCTTGCACTGGGTGCCTTGACAGTGTGCAAGATATCATGAAATCTAAAGATCACCAAAGGATTTTGGGTTGCAATATAGTGCCCAGTGTCAGAAAGCGTCCTACGTCTTCCAGCAGGAAAATGACCTCAAACATACTTCAAGAGGAACCCAGACATGGATGGAAACAAGGTGCTGGAAAGTTCTGAAGTGGCCAACAATGAGTCCAGATCTAAATCCCATTGAACACCTGTGGAGAGATCTTAAAATTGCTGTTGGGAGTAGGCACCTTAATATATGAGAGACCTGGGGCAGGTTGCTAAAGATCAGTGGCCCACAAGTCCAGTTGAGACCTGTCAGAAGCTTGTTGGTGGTTATAGGAAATGATTATTTATTCTAAAGGCTGAGTAGCCAAATATTAAGTTGAGAATGCCAACAAATTTGTCTGGCCCATTTGTGGGGTTTTGTTTGAAATTATTTCAAATTTGCCTTTTTTCTCATTTTTTTGTCTAATACACACAAAGGAAACGTGTATGACAAAACATGTCTAATAGCAATCATTTTTGGGAGAAATACTTCATTTTATGGAACAAGGGTACCAACACCTTCTGCCATGACTGTAAGAATGAGAAAAAAATTGTATTCTTTCTCCAGACACAGCGTTTGCTTTATTTTCTGAAATTGCGAAAGTCAATAGCAACAACATTAATTCAATTGAGATTATTTGTGTTGTAAATATATGAAAAACATGATCATGGCTTGTAAGAAGCCACAGATTTAAGATTTCAACATTAGGGGGCGCAGTTTAGCAACAAAAGAGAAGAGACTGTAAACTGAGTGCAGTGCTTACAAGGTTGAATGATATTATATGAAACATATATTATAAGGTTTATAAAAAAATAATCAATTGAAACTATGATTAAACAAAAAAAAATCAATACTGAGTAATTATAAGTTTTAATAGGAACATTACAACTAAAAAAAGTGAAATAATTATCATTTACTAAAACAACAAACATTATCTTTTTTTTGCCAGAAGTGTAGGCTTGTGTAAACAATAAGAATATAGAACAATATAAATATATAGAAAACATTTCTAATAAAAACCATAGAAATGCAAGAAATGTGTGTATGACAAAAAGGAAAATTGTAAAAAGAATCATAAAAAATCAAAAAGGTTCATCCCTGACAGCCCCGCATCGGATTGTGCCGTGGTGTGAAGCCGGCCTAAGGCTTGTTTCACACTGCAGTTTTTTCCCTGATCAGTGTCCATCCAGTTTGTGTGCCAAAACCAGGAGTTTCTCCAAAACTCAGAACAGGTGTCAATCTTTCAATGATAGTTTTTCTCTGCAAGTTCCTCTCCTGGTTCCTCTCCTGGTTTTGGCTCACAAACCTGATCGAACCTGATCAGGGAAAAAACTGCATTGTGAAACCAGCCTTACAAAACTACACTAAAAATGCATTAAAAAAGTGATAACTGTGTGCACAGGGTTGTAAGTGAGTCGGTCGACAGGGTAGGGGGTACTTGGATACCGGGAAAGGTTGCTACTTCAGTGGGGATCACGGCTGGTCGGGTCCCAGTCCTGTGCCCTGGACACTCAATGGCTGAGGGGAAAGCTATTTGGGATGGGGGATTATTATACATGAAGCCACCTGTGGTACCTGGTAATGTAGTTACCAGCGCTGCAGCCCGCCACTGAGGTGATTGTGATGCAGCTTTGAATAGTACAGGTCCCCACAGGCGGAGCTTTACTTCAGGGCAGTGGGGTGGATGAGGGGAGTAGTAGTCCTTGGCTCTGTGTGAGTTCTCCAGGAAGTGACAGTGAATAAAGGATACCAGACACCAAGTAGCCCAAACAGTTCTTTTACTAGTACCAGATGGATCAATAGGTACACGGTACAGTCAAGTTTGCCAAGGATTGTTGCCACAGGTTTTGGGGGTTACCACAGAGTCTGTCAGAGGTATCTTTCTAACACTCCCCAGGTCTTTTGCTTAAAGTCTCTCTTACTTGTCAGCGTCTTGAACCCAGCTATGGGACAGAGGTTGGACTACTTTGATGGGTGTCATGGCACCTTCTTGATAAGGCCCACAGCCTGCCGGTCAGCAGTTTGGGATAAACCTTAACAAACCGCCTCGGTTCCGGAGTACCGGGATGACCTGAGCACTCCAGACAGCTCTGACCAGTTCTGGAGTGCCCCCTTCTTGTCTGGGTTACCTCTTTAGTTTTGGAGGTACCCTCCTGTCAGAGCTGCAGGTTACTCTGCGTCCGTCCATTCTGCTCTCCTCACAACGTCTCCCTGACTGCTGTCAACTGTCACTTATGTCACGTCTCCTGCTCAGCTAAGCTCCACCCCCCTGGGACCTACTAAATAATAATTTGAATACAGACTCTGTAGCTTCCCCCTCTACCTGTGACTATGGAGGCACTACACCTTTTTTGGATGCAGTACATTCCTGTGGCGTCCCACTAGAGGGGCGCCACATAAGTGCTCTTTATTTGTTGCCTTAGTGATAGATTTTATTAAAAAAGTTATGTTATCACTAGAGATGAGCAGTATTCAATTCGAATTGTTCACTAATCTCAAATTCGAGCAGCTTTGGGCGGTGTTTGACTCATTCGACTAATGCGAACAATTAGTCTCAAATTCAGCAGTTCGAGGTTATGTTCGATAAGGGTTCAAAAATGCGGCAGATGCGACAAAAAACGCATCTGACGCATTTTCCGCCTAATGAATCAGCTGGGCGGGGCACTTTCACTTCCACAATGAATATACATACATTGCGGAAGGGAAATTAAGTAAAAGAAAGGGTTAAATGTAAAAAATTATCTATTCTCACGGTCTGGTGATCCACCGATGCCTCCACCAGCACCTCCTGGCTGTAGGACCTGCCATGATGTCACAACCCGGAAGCGTCATCGGGTCACATGACCACAGTTACTGCAGTAACGGGTCATGTGACCCGATCAGCTGATCGGGTTGTGATGTCAGGGCAGGTCCTGTACATGCTCCATAGGTGCCCATGTTAAAGCCGTGGATCATGACGGATCCAATTGTGTCTAATGTGATTCGTGCACATAGGATAACATGGGGGCCAAATCGGATCCGTGGCTGTCCGTTGTAAAAACGGACTGCCACAGATCCGATTTGGCCCACTGGATAATGAGAATACAAAATGAGGGCCAACACAGCACACCACTCAGTATGAGGATTTTCACTAAGTATATTGGATTTCACAGTCCCCAACTAAGTAAGGGGGCCCTCACAATTACCCAACTTAGTATAGTGGCCCTCACAGCCCCTCACATAGCATTATGACCCCCACAGCCTCTATGCAGTAATATACACCACACACAGTATAATGACCTTCACATTACTGAGATTTAAAAAAAAAGAAATCTTTTGGCTCCCTGATCACTGTATTCAATAGCATTCCAGTCCCAAGGATGTGGATTGTGCTCACATTTTGATGAAGGAGCAGGTGAGGGGACCAGTAGCTGGGTAGCATCGGGTCCTACCAATTCACAGGCTGAATGAGCTGCCACTATGGATGATAAACACCTGTTATAGTATGATTCTGTGATCGTGCTTCACTTGGTGCCCCATCATTACTGATATTGGCAATGTGATCCACTTTTGATGACAAGAAAAGCATGATAACAGGAAAGTGGTGGTTAATTGGTACTGAGCGATAATGTCTTGGGTAAAGGCTCCAATCCTCATGAAATCCACAATTCTTGCTGGAAGAATGTCTGTAAACTTAATCTTGATCTTTTCCATTCATTGTAAAAAAGTTCCAGCCCAGCATCAGGCTTACTATGCTAAAAAAAAGCAATAACACCTACATATTTAGATTATATAAATCTTCCTACAATGATTCCAGTAAATTTTATTATGAGTTGTTTTATTAACCCCTTATGACCGAGCCTATTTTGACCCTAAAGACCGAGGCATTTTTGGCAATTCTGACCAGTGTCCCTTTATGAGGTAATATCTCTGGAGCGCTTGATTGGATCCGAGCGATTCTGAGATTGTTTTTTCGTGACATATTGGGCTCCATGTTAGTGGTAAATTTAGGTCCATAATTTTTGCGTTTATTTGTGAAAAAATCAAAAATTTTGCAAACATTTTGAAAATGTAGCAATTTTCAAATTTTTCATTTTTATTCTGCTAAACCAGAGAGTTATGTGCCACAAAATAGTTAATACATCACATTTCCCACATGTCTACTTTACATCAGCACAATTTTGGAAGAAAAATTTTTTTTGGGTAGAACGTTATAAGGGTTTAAAGTTGATCAGCAATTTCTCATTTTTCCAGCAAAATTTACAAAACCATTTTTTTAGTGACCACATCACATTTGATGTCCCTTTGAGGTGCCAATGTGACAGAAAACACCCAAAAGTCACACCATTCCAAAAACTGCACCCCTCAATCTACTCAAAGCTACATTCAAGAAGATTATTAACCCTTCAGGTGCGTCATAGGAACTAAAATAAAGTTGAAGGAAAAAATGGACATTTAAATTTTTGTAACAAAAATGTTCTTTTAGCCTCAATTTTTTCATTTTCACATGGACAGCAGGATAAAATGCATCCTAAAATTTGTTGGGCAATTTCTCCTGAGTACACTGATACCTCATATGTGGTCATAAACCACTGTTTGGGCTCACGGCAGGACTGAGAAGGGAAGGAGCGCAATTTGAATTTTGGAGCCAATTTTCCGTTCAAAAAGTGAAATGGCGCTCCTTCCCTTCTGAGCCCTGCCGTGCGCCCAAACAGTGGTTTATGACCACATATGAGGTATCAGTGGACTCGGAAGAAATTGCCCAACAAATTTTGAGATGTATTTTACCCCTTTGCCCATGTGAAACTGAAAAAATGTAGGCAAAAATAAATTTTTTATGAAAAAAAAAGTGTTTTTTCATTTTTATGGATGAATTTGTGAAGCATCTGGGGGTTCAAAGTGCTCACTATGCATCAAGATACGTTCGTTTGGGGGTCTAGTTTCCAAAATGGGGTCACTTGTGGGGTAGCTCCAATGTGGAGACACAGAAGGACCCTCCAAACGCGACATGGTGTCCGCTAACAATTTGAATGGAAAATGAGCTCAAATTTTTACTGGACACCATGTCGTGTTTGGAGGGTCCTTGTGTGTCTCCACATTGGAGCTCCCCCACAAGTGACCCCATTTTGGAAAATAGACCCCAAAGGAACGTATCTAGATGCATAGTGAGCACTTTGAACCCCTAGATGTTTCAGAAATTAATCCGTAAAAATGAAAAAACACGTTTTTGTTTCCACAAAAAAATTCTTTTTTCATTATTACAGATCAATTTGTGAAGCATCTGGGGGTTCAAAGTGCTCACTATGCATCTAGATATGTTCCTTTGGGGGTCTAGTTTCCAAAATGGGGTCACTTGTGGGGGAGCTCCAATGTGGAGACACACGGGGACCCTCCAAATGAGACATGGTGTCCGCTAACAATTTGAGCTCATTTTCCATTCAAATTGTTAGCGGACACCATGTCGCGTTTGGAGGGTCCCCGTGTGTCTCCACATTGGAGCTCCCCAACAAGTGACCCCATTTTGGAAACTAGACCCCCTAAGGAACGTATCTAGATGCATAGTGAGCACTTTGAACCCCCAGGTGCTTCACAAATTCATCCATAAAAATGAAAAAGCACTTTTTTTTCCACAAAACTTTTCTTTTTTCATTTTTACGGACCAATTTGTGAAGCACCTGGTGGTTCAAAGTGCTCACTATGCATCTAGATTTGTTCCTTTGGGGGTTTAGTTTCCAAAATGGGGTCACTTATGGGGGAGCTCCAAAGTGGAGACACACGGGAACCCTCCAAACGTGACATAGTGTCCGCTAACAATTTGAATGGAAAATGAGCTCAAATTGTTAGCGGACACCATGTCTCATTTGGAGGGTTCCTGTGTGTCTCCACATTGGAGCTCCCCCACAAGTGACCCCATTTTGGAAACTAGACGCCAAAGGAACATATCTAGATGCATAGTGAGCACTTTGAACCCCCAGGTACTTCACAAATTGATCCGTAAAAATGAAAAAAGAAAAGTTGTGTGGAAAAAAAAGTGCTTTTTATTTTTATGGATGAATTTGTGAAGCATCTTGGGGTTCAAAGTGCTCACTATGCATCTAGATAAGTTCCTTAGGGGGTCTAGTTTCCAAAATGGGGTCACTTGTGGGGGAGCTCCAATGTTCAGGCACACAGGGAGGGGCTCTCCATACCCGACATGGTTTCCGCTCACAATTGGAGCTAATTTTCCATAGAAATTGTTAGCGGACACCATGTCGCATATGGAGAACCCATGTGCCACTAGCACAAGGGCAACTGGAAGAGTTGGGGTACAGCACCAAAAAATGCCGCCTCTAATGAATGGGTTTTTTCCTGGGTGGATGTGGGTTGCAATTTGCAGCGTGGGGGACCCACAACATTTGGGTCTCTCTACGCTGAGGATTCCAGTCAGCCAGCTGCCAAGTTGTACCTGGCTGGCTACCAAAAATACAGCGGCCTTTTTATTTCTAAAACTAATTCTAGAAAAAAAAATGATGTGGGGCTCTGCCATATTTTTGGTCCAGCCAGGTACAACTTGGCAGCTACAGACTGCCAGCAACCCCCAGCTGCCTTGTTGTACATAGCTGCAACCAAAAATACAGCGAAGCCCATTTTTTTTTGTTTCTAGAACGAATTCTGGAAAAAAAAAATGACGTGGGGCTCCGCCATATTTTTAGTCCAGCCAGGTACAACTTGGCAGCTACAGACTGCCAGCAACCCCCAGCTGCCTCGTTGTACCTGGCTGCAACCAAAAATACAGCGAAGCCCATTTTTTTTTTATTTCTAGAACTAATTCTAGAAAAAAAAATTACGTAGGGCTCCGCCATATTTTTGGCCCAGCCAGGTACAACTAGGCAGCTGGGGGTTGGAATCCTCAGCATGGAAAGGCCCAAGCATTCTGGGCCCCCCATGCTGCGAATTGCAGTCCGCAGCCACCCCAGAAAATGGCGCATTCATTGAAGCGCCATTTTCTGGCGCTGTACCCATGCTCTTCCAGTTGCCCTGGTGCCGGTGGCAAACTGGGTAATAAAGGGGTTAATGCCAGCTTTTTATTGGCAGCTGGCACTAAGCCCGAGATTCATAATATTGGGCCAATGTTAGACCCGCCATTAGGAATCTCTGGTAAGTAGTCAATAAATACACACAGAGAAAAATATTTTTATTTGGAAAAAAAACACAAACAAAATTCAGACTCCATCTTTATTATAAAAAGATCCGACGTAGTCCATAACGAAGGTCCCACGACGCTCAATCGCCTCCGACGTAGTCCATAACGAACGTCCCACGATCGCCATGCAGGCGGATCGGACTGCAAAGTAGCGATCTGACAGCCCAGGTGCAGTGATCCACTCCGGGGCTGCAAGATCGCTTTCTGCAGTTCGATCCGCATGCAGGCAGATAGGACTGCAAAGCAGCGATCTGGCATCTCGGGTGCAGCGCCGGGGCTGCGAGATCGCTTTCTGCAGCTCGATCCGCATGCAGGCGATCGGACTGCAGAGCAGCGATCTGGCAGCCTGAGTGCAGCGCCAGGGCTGCGAGATCGCTTTCTGCAGCTCGATCCCCATGCAGGAGGATCGGACTGCAGAGCAGCGATCTGGCAGCCCGGGTGCAGCGCTGGGGCTGCGAGATCGCTTTCTGCAGCTCGATCCCCATGCAGGAGGATCGGACTGCAGAGCAGCGATCTGGCAGCCTGGGTGCAGCGCCAGGGCTGCGAGATCGCTTTCTGTAGCTCGATCCCCATGCAGGCAGATCGGACTGCAGAGCAGTGATCTGGCAGCCCGGGTGCAGTGTTCCACTATGTGGATCACTGTGCCCGTGCTGTCAGATCAGTTTCTGCAGCTTGATCCCTATGCAAGGGATCGAGCTGCAGAAAGCGATCTCACAGTCCTGGCACAAAGATCACACAAAGGATCCCTGCGCCAGGACTGTCGGATCCCTTCACGGCTGCGGCAAAGTGATCTCACAGCTTTGGCACAGGGATCACACAATGGATCCCTGCACCAGGACTGTCAGATCCCTTCACAGCTGTGGTGAAGGGATCTTACAGCCCAGGCACAGGGATCACATAATGGATCCCTGCACCAGGTCAGTCAGATCCCTTCACAGCTGTGGTGAAGGGATCTTACAGCCTAGGCACAGGGATCACATAATGGATCCCTGCACCAGGTCAGTCAGATCCCATCACTGCTGCAGTGAAGGGATCTGACTAGATATCAGGTCGGCGGCGGGGCAGAGCGGAGGTGAGCGGCGGCGGCTGGAGAAGCGGCGGCGGCTGGAGAAGCGGCGGCGGCTGGAGAGGCGGCGGAGGCTGGTGAGTTTGGAGCGGCTGGGGCTGAAGCGGTGGGGGCTGTAGAGGCGGCGGCACCGACTATCACTGGTGATCGCCGCCTCCGGTACCAGGGGCAGGGGAGACGCAGGGGAGGCTGGAGGGGCTTAGCGGCGGCTGGAGAGGCGGCGGCACCGACTATCTACGGTGATCGCCGCCCCGGTACCGCTGGGCAGCTGGCAGGGGAGACTTAGGGGAGGCTGCAGGCGCTGGGGCGGTGGCGGCGGGGGCTGGAGAGACGGTGGTAGGAGCCGAGGCGGCGGCACCGACGATCCCCGGTGATCGCCGCCGCTGGTACCGGTAACCGCTGGGCAGGGGGCAGGGGAGAGGCAGCGGAGGGCTGGGAGGGATAATGGAAGGGCAGGGAAGCTGCAGAGGACAGGGGAAGAGGCGGGGAGCACAGGGAGGCAGCATAATGCTACATTCCTGGTAATTGGCGGTTTCAATTTTAAACTGCCAATCACTGAGGCTGTAGCATGGGGGGGGCAAAGTGACCCCCCTGGGGTGTAGCACAAGTCCCCATGTACCTGCAGCTCAAGTGACAGGTCAGTGAGACCCTCACTTGAGCTGCAGCAGTGCGTTCCCCAGATGTCTCATATATGAGACATCGGTCGGGAACCCATGGGATTTCATGTCTCATATATGAGACATTTAAAAAAAATGGATAATGGATGCACCAAATCTGGGGTGACTGCAGACTGGTATTTTTAGGCTATGAAGGGCCTAATAATCATGGACCTTCCCAGCTGTGTAATATCAGCCCACAGTGGTCTGCTTACCTTGGCTGGTTCTCAAAAATACAGCGTCTCCCACGTTGTTTTGTAAACTTACTTATTTTTTTTATTTTGTATACTTACACAAGTCAGCTTACGCAGCGTAAAAAAAAAGCAAATTGGGCATAAGATTTCTAAAAATCCCATCCACTAAGATGGAACTGTGAGACCCTGTGTTTTTAACCTAGCTAAAAAAAATACAATCACAGACGCACCAAAAGCTCATTGTGGGAATATAGCCTAACAGCGTGGACAAACAATGTCCTATGGCCATTTCACTTGTACACATGCCTCATTAGGGGCTGTAAGTTTTGTATCAATGTAGTTGTACTGACCTGGAAAATCATATTGCCAGTTCATTTTTAACAAAAAATAACTATTGCTAATAATGAAAATTTACATTTTCAGTATAATATACGGAAAATGAAAGGGGTCATTGAGAATTACAGCTCGTCCCACCATGTCAACGGAAAAATAAAACAGTGATGGCTCTTGAGAGAAGTGTAGGAACAAAAGGAAAGCGCAAAAACTACAAATTGTGCTGTCCTTAAAGGGTTACACATCTCTGATTGGATGGTTAGGTAAGTTAACTGCTTTTCTCCAAGTGCTTTTGATAAAGAAAGTCTAACATGCAAACTAAGGGTGGAAACACACTATGCGAGCTCAGCTGCATGCGAGTATCTCAGTATCTCGCATGCATGTCACATGAGTCATCTGGCCCCTGCCTCTCTGAACGGGAGTGTGGAGCTCCATACAAACACAATCATATCCACGCTCCCATTCAGAGAGCCAGTGGCCGGGCCAGGTGACTCATGCGAGATGCAAGCGATACACTCACATGCAGCTCGCATAAGTGTGTCTGTGCCCTAAAACTGTTAGTTCCATGCCACCGCACAATTAGGACATGCATATATAATTACATTTTAATTACTTTCCAGTCAGGTATTGTAAAAGAAAATCTGTTACTAGGAGTTTGCTAACCATCTGAGAGCAGCATGATGTAAGGACAGAGACCCTGTTACAGGGTCCCATAGTGGTTGCTGAAGTTTGATAGATTTTCAGATAAAGCAGTTTTCAATCAGTTCTCTGAATGCTGTTTAACCCTACCCACACCACTAATTGACTTCCTGCTGTGCATACTGTGCATAAGTAGAAAGATGCCAATCAGTGGTGAGGGCCTAGTTGGACTAATTACAAACATAAAAATGAACAGTGGTAGTGGCGGGCACTCAGAATCAGCAGGCAGAGGTCAAATATTTAGGGTTCAAGGTCCTCTTTAATAGATCATAAACTCTCCATCACAATGTGTTTCGGCGGTTACTTCTGCCTTCATCAGATGACCTTATTCCTGGAGCGCCCACACCATCTCTTGTTTTGTTTTTATAGTTGGACTAATTTGCAGCAGGATTACCCATGTTCTAATGATAATCTCCTGCTGATGAAACAATGATTTTATATAACATACACTTAACAATTAAGGCCCCTTTCACATCAGCGGTATTTTCAAATCGCGGCAGATGCGGTGAAAAAACCGCATCTGCCGCGATTACCGCATAACCGCGACACTTGCGGCAAGCCCCATGCAATGTCTATGGGGCTTGCGGTAAGGTTGCGGCAGGTGCGGCAAGTGCGGTTTCGGCACTTGCGGCAGGTGCGGCCGCGAAAATAAACGCTGCAAGCAGCGTTTTTTTTCGCGGCCGCACCTGCCGCAAGTGCCGAAACCGCACTTGCCGCACCTGCCGCACCCTTACCGCAAGCCCCATAGACATTGCATGGGGCTTGCCGCAAGTGTGCCGCAAGTGTCGCGGTTATGCGGTAATCGCGGCAGATGCGGTTTTTTCACCGCATCTGCCGCGATTTGAAAATACCGCTGATGTGAAAGGGCCCTTACATATGGAATCAGGGTCTCTGTACTGTGCTGCTCTATGATTAGGCAGCAAAATCCTGGTGATTCAAAAAAAATATTTTTTTGTACTCATTTGTCCATTATTTTTTGTAAGGTTTAAATTTAGCACTTTAAACACTCACTCAAATTTACAGTATAAAAAAAGTATTTAATAATCTTTTGAAATTGTTACTTACCTCTCCTGTCCAGCAGTGTCCCACAGCTGTAGTGCATATTGTTTGTTCTCCACAAGTAGGCTTTTAATGCGATAGTCTATTCCTGCAGTTTAAAGCATGAGACATACAACTTTTTCAGACTTTATATTCATGCAATGTTTTCTCCATGTTGCAGAATCATAGCTGTATAATCATCACTGGTCTATGCGATATCAGTTTGATCTAAAATTAAATAGGACTATTTTTTTTTATCAATCAGTTACACTTGTAAGTGCTAGCATAACCTCACACATCTGCATCACAGCTTCCTAGGCTTTTCTACATGTAGTCAAACCCCTGAAAAGAACAATAGTGTCATTTCCTTTAGATCATTGAGGAAGCCGGGTTTTCTTTTTATGCAGTACACTGTGTTCTCTAAACTTTCTCCGAATAATTCCCTGAACATTGGTATCTGTTGTGGGTGTGTGAATGTGGGATCATATGCATATAAGAACACCTAATTTTCTTGCTGGTGACATATTTTGAAAGGGTAATTTCTAAGGGGCCTTTATCCCTTCCTGTTAAAGTTAATTTTCATATTTGCAATCTTATTTTTTTTTTCCTCTCCTTCCTCCAAGAATTTCAATTTTTGTTGTATTTTTCCATTCACATGACCATGTGACCTTTTTATTTTTGCAGGATGAGATGTAGTTTTGAATTACTGCATTAATTTTGCCATGTAATGCCCTGAAAAATAGTAAAAAACTGAAAGTACAGAGAAATGATGAAAATATGTAATAGTTTTGTTGTATTAATTTTAGTGTTAGGGTATGTGCACACGTTGGCGGGTTAGGGTCGGCGGCGGCTGGGCGGACCCGCCAGGAAGCTCTGCAGCCGTCCACCGGCTTCCTGGCGGGTATGTGCGGCGGGTGTACGGCGGGTGTAGGGCGGGTGCACAGCGGGTTAGCGGCGGCGGTTATGCAGCGGCTGGAAGCAGTACATGATTCTGCTTGCAGCCGCGGCATAACCGGCCGGTTTATTGAACATGCACATTCGTTGCTAACCCGCTGGGAACCCAGCGGGTTAGCAACAGATGAGCATGTGTAAACCACCGGTGTGTGCACAGCGGGTGTCGGTTTCCATAGGTTTTAATGTTAATCCAAAAGCCGGTTTGGAGTAACATAAATTTACATAAAACTTATGGAAACCGACCGGCGGTTTACACAGCTAAACCGACCCTAACCCGGCATGTGTGCACATACCCTTAATCTACTATATAAAGCTGAGTGTATGTTGGAGTGTACAGTACAGACCAAAAGTTTGGACACACCTTCTCATTCAAAGAGTTTTCTTTATTTTCATGACTATGAAAATTGTAGATTCACACTGAAGGCATAAAAACTATGAATTAACACATGTGGAATTATATACCGTATATACTCGTGTATAAGCCGACCCGTGTATAAGCCGACCCCCCTACTTTTGCCCCAAAAATCTGGAAAAACCTATTGACTCGTGTATAAGCCGAGGGTGGCCCCCTGCACAGGTATACAGACCCCAGCAGTGTGGTATACAGGCCTCCCCAGTGGTAGTATACAGCAGCCCCAGTGGTAGTATACAGATTCCCCAGCAGCCCCAGTGGTAGTATACAGATTCCCCAGCAGCCCCAGTGGTAGTATACAGGAGCCCCAGCAGCCCCAGTGGTAGTATACAGGAGCCCCAGCAGCCCCAGTGGTAGTATACAGGAGCCCCAGCAGCCCCAGTGGTAGTATACAGGAGCCCCAGCAGCCCCAGTGGTAGTATACAGGAGCCCCAGCAGCCCCAGTGGTAGTATACAGGAGCCCCAGTGGTAGTATACAGATTCCCCAGCAGCCCCAGTGGTAGTATACAGATTCCCCAGCAGCCCCAGTGGTAGTATACAGGAGCCCCAGCAGCCCCAGTGGTAGTATACAGGAGCCCCAGCAGCCCCAGTGGTAGTATACAGGAGCCCCAGCAGCCCCAGTGGTAGTATACAGGAGCCCCAGCAGCCCCAGTGGTAGTATACAGGAACCCCAGCAGCCCCAGTGGTAGTATACAGCAGCCCCAGTGGTATACAGCAGGCCCCCAGGGGTGCATATAGCAGCCCCCAGGGGGTACCCAGCAGCCCCCTGGGGGTACCCAGCAGCCCCCTGGGGGTACCAACAGCCCCCTGGGGGTACCAATAGCCCCCAGGGGGTACCAACAGCCCCCAGGGGGTACCAACAGCCCCCTGGGGGTACCAACAGCCCCCTGGGGGTACCAATAGCCCCCAGGGGGTACCAGCAGCCCCCTGGGGGTACCAACAGCCCCCTGGGGGTACCAACAGCCCCCAGGGGGTACCAACAGCCCCCAGGGGGTACCAGCAGCCCCCTGGGGGTACCAACAGCCCCCAGGGGGTCCCCAGCAGGTACCCCAGCAGCCCCCAGGGGGTACCCAGCAGCCCCCTGGGGGTCCCCAGCAGCCCCTGGGGGTACACAGCGGCCCCCAGGGGGTCCCCAGCAGCCCCCTGGGGGTCCCCAGCAGCCCCCAAATGCTGTCACTCGCCCCCCCTTGCAAGGGCCCCCCCCGCTTCTCTTACCATTCCGGACTTCTGATCCGCGCCGCTCCTCGCTGCTCCTCGCTGCTCCGTCCGTCCGTCTTCTACATCCGGGATCCCCGGCCGCGCGATGACGTCACATGCCTGCGACGGCCGGAGATCCGGGATGTAGAAGACGGACGGAGGGAGCAGCGAGGATGAAGCACCGAGGAGCGGCGCGGATCAGAAGTCCGGAATGGTAATATAACCATCGGGGGGGGGGCCTTACAAGGGGGGGCAGGTGCCAGCACTTGGGGGGGATTTATTTAGTTATGCACTGCTTCCCCCTGCCGCTGATTGACAGGGAAAGGAGTGCATATTTAATGAGCGGCCCCACGTGACGGGGCCGCTCATACAGCAGGCTCCCCCCCCCCGCCTCCTGAAGCCTCCACAGCCCCGGACACAGCCCCCCCCGTATTGACTCGTGTATAAGCCGAGGGGGAGACTTTTCAGCCCAAATTTTGGGCTGAAAAACTCGGCTTATACACGAGTATATACGGTACTTAACAAAAAAGTGTGAAACAACTGAAAATATGTCATATATTCTAGGTTCTTCAAACCTTTTGCTTTGGTTACTGCTTTGCACACTCTTGGCATTCCCTTGATGAGCTTCAAGAGGTAGTCACCAGAAATGGTTTTCACTTCACTGGTGTGCCCTGTCAGGTTTAATAAGTGGGATTTCTTGCCTTATAAATGGGGTTGGGACCATCAGTTGTGTTGTGCAGAAGTCTGGTGGATACACAGCTGATAGTCCTACTGAATAGACTGTTAGAATTTGTATTATGGCAAGAAAAAAGCAGCTATGTAAAGAAAAATGAGTGGCCATCATTACTTTAAGAAATGAAGGTCAGTCAGTCCGAAAAATTGGGACAACTTTGAAAGTGTCCCCAAGTGCAGTTGCAAAAACCATTAAGCGCTACAAAGAAACTGGCTCACATGAGGACCGTTCCAGGAAAGGAAACCAAGAGTCACCTCTGCTGCGGAGGATAAGTTCATCCGAGTCACCAGCCTCAGAAATCGCAGATTCACAGCAGCACAGATTAGAGACCAGGTCAATGCCACACAGAGTTCTAGCAGCAGACACATCTATACAACAACTGTTAAGAGGAGACTTTGTGCAGCAGGCCTTCATAGTAAAATAGCTGCTAGGAAACCACTGCTAAGGACAGGCAACATGCAGAAAAGACTTGTTTGGGCCAAAGAACACAAGGAATGCACATTAGACCAGTGGATATCTGTGCTTTGGTCTCATGAGTCCAAATTCTTAGGTCTTTGGTTCCAACCGCCGTGTATTTGTGCGACGCAGAAAAGGTGAACAGATGGACTCTACATGCCTGGTTCCCACCATGAAGCATGGAGGAGGAGGTGTGATGGTGTGGGGGTGCTTTGCTGCATTGAAGCTCATCAAGAGAATGCCAAGAGTGTGCAAAGTAGTACCCAAATCAAAAGGTGGCTACTTTGAAGAACCTAGAATATAAGACATATTTTCAGTTGTTTCACACTTTTATTGTTAAGTATATAATTCCACATGTGTCAATTCATAGTTTTGATGCCTTCAGTGTGAATCTACAATTTTCATAGTCATGAAAATACAGAAAAATCTTTGAATGAGAAGGTGTGTCCAAACATTTGGTCTGTACTGTGTGTGTGTATATCCGCTAAAGGAATCCGCACCGTTGCATTTACAATCAAGAAATTTGCACAGCCACCTCATTTGACTCAGAGAACGTCATGGACTATGTTTTGAGCTGAAAATTTTATCCCACGCTTTTCAGTCAGTCGTAAAAGGCCTATTTACTGTTTGTATGTTTCAGCTAATAGATACTGCATTGGCTGTTTTGACAGTTAGCCTGAATATTTATCAGGTGGCCTATCGCATCCAGTCAAAGCTCGGCTTCTGATTAGTTGCTATAGGAAATTAAGTATATTAGTAGTGACACTTTGCCAACGTGGTTGTAGAAGCTGACATAAGTCACATGATCTTAACTGAACACTAATTGTGTTGGGTTTTAGATACTGTCAATTACGGACAATAACAGAGGTCTGCGACTAAAAAGCTGTTTGATTTTTTTCATCTAATTTCCATGTATGTTGGTGTGCTGAAAATTAAAAAAATATTTAAAAAAAGTCCTGGATGGCAGGATTTGCCCCAAAAATGCAAAATTCTTTTCAAATTTAGTACATTGTTTTCATTTTTTTTATTTTATGGTTTTTAACCAAAGTCAAAATCACTATGAATTAATTCACATCAGTGCATTTAAGATATACAATGCCAAACAAATATAACTTTCAAAGAAAAGAACTTTCAGAGTGAGCTAATGAAACCAGCATCAACGTGTTGCAAGCTGAACGAGCGGGCTCTGACATGCTCGGGCTAGATGAAATAGTTCTTTCTTGGTTCTCGCCTGTTGATACTTTTTCATTTCAGTTCATGTTAGCTTGTCATTATTCAAGTGTGATTCCCAAAATTAGCATTATGGCTCAGTGGAAGTGCATTAATTCCCCTGACAGTTGCTGTTACATATGTGGTGAATATACAGTTTTGAAGCAACAGCTGAATATTATAGACTTTGGGAAAAAAGTATACTTCACATGCTTTGGACTAAAACTTGGAGATCAAGATAAAGCTTGAGCGCCTCATAAAGTGTGCAAATGGTGCGTGAGGACCTCCGAAATTGGTTCAAGGGTGAGAAAAAAGCTTTCTGTCATTGGATTCCTATGCCATGCAGAGCTCCCTGCACAGCTAACCTTTGGTGATGGAACATTTCTATGAGAATGTGTCATCTTTTGTACATTCTGCTTCTGACTGCGGTGCACCTGGTGTGCGTGTCCCTTCTCTGTAATCCTTGTAGGTGCAAAGAGGAACAAATTCAAGTAAAGAAGAATGGATTCACCTTCCGAAAATGGATGATCAAATGGTCAATTTATTAAATCAAAATCAGCATTCAGTAGTACAGTACACGTTATGCAGACATGTAGGTGGCAGTGGGAGCCCTGTGTGCCACACCAGGCAAAACGTTTATTCCACTGAGGAGGAGGAGGAGGAGGAGGTATATCAAGAAACCCATTAGCAAAAATAATTGCCTGAAGTTAGCCATGTTATTGACTTTCAGGGGAAAGCAGTCTGGCAATGAGTCTAGTGTTTGGGCTTGTGGGTAGCTGAATATTTCTGCTTCCTTTCCAGTATCTGGGGTAGGGTCCGCTGATTGCTGCCCTGGAACAACAACTGGACATGGTTGTTGATGTTTGCTCTTTATGTACAACCATAGATTGTGGGCAGCAGGCATCAGCGCATGCTTCCTGGACATCAGATTGGACTTAGCTCTGAAAAGAACTAGTAGTTTAATCTGCAGGTACCAGATCACCAACTTTGCCTTTCTCTCTCCGTACTTCAAAAACTCTCCCTGCACTATCCACACCTGGCTGAGATCTTCTTGAGACTTAGCTCTAATGGTACCTTTACACGCCGCTACTGGATGGTGGCAACAACCGGCTACTTCACGTGCACGAGCACGCACAAACGGTTGCAAACGGTAATCGCACCACCTTTACACACTGCAACAAGGTGCGCTACGGTAGGTTACATCTATCTCTGGATACACCGCCGGGTGTCTCAAGTTACCTTCTGCAGAGCACCTTACCTCATTTACACACCGCTACAACAAGCTAATATGGGCGGACCTGGTGCAGCAGGGACAACACATAGGCGTGCCACAATTGTGTATTACGAGACGTCCGTACGCTGATAGGACAAAGCAATAACATCATGATTGGCCAGGCAGCGCAGGAGGCTGATTAATACATGACGCTCGAGCAATTGTGTAGTGTGACTGGTCAGCTCCTTAAATATGCCGCCCTATGCAGCAACAACCAATCGTAACGCAGGAGATTCCTCCAATGATCGCTGAAGGGGGGTGGTTTCCCGGAGGCTGTGTCACTCCCCAGGTACATACCAGGTACATAGCATGGTGTAGAAACAACCCTTCTGTTCCTTCTTGACACGCCGATACAGGTCGCTACCATCGGCTGGGTAACCACCTGTTTTAAGGCAGTGCTCTGAAACAGGTGCCGCCACTGGCGGGTGGCTACAACCGTCTTCACACGGCGCTACCTCGGGTTGAATTGGCGGTGCAAGATACATTTCTCTCATGTACCCGGTTGTTGCCACCATCCAGTAGCGGCGTGTAAAGGTACCCTTAGGGTACCTTTACACGCGGCTACATTTCTAGGGTGGCTACAGGTAACTTACTGGTTGCAGTGAAATCATGGAGACAAGGTTCTATCTTGTTGCTGTGTACAAATCTCTCCATGATTTCACTGCAACCAGTAAGTTACTTGTAGCCACCCTAGAAATGTAGCCACGTGTAAAGGTACCCTAAGGGTACTGTCACACCTGGTGACATCGCTGCCGATTACATAGGCGACGCAGGGCCGTGGCCTATCAGCGGCGACAGCGCCGCTGCGTCGCCTAATGTAAAGGGGCGATGTCGGCGGTAAATATCGCCTCTCAGTGGTCACCTGGTTTCTCAGCAGTTCTCTGAAACCAGGCGAGCACTCTGGGGCGATGTGTACACATCGCCCCATGTAACATGCCCATCGGCAATGTTACAGGTGATGGGAGCCATAGGCTCCCATGTTACAGCATCGCCGCTGGGGTTTGGAGACACCCCAGTGGCGATGCCGCCTGTAGCATCACCGGAGGTATCGCCGCGTGTAAACACGTGATGGCGATGCTTGCGGGGCACCAAAATCGTGCACGCCCCGAGCATCGCCGGCGATATCTCCGGCGACGTCACCAGATGTGATGGTACCCTAAAAGAATCTGTTCTTTAGTCTTGCTGTATCGCAGTAACACTCTCCCTACACACTGTCCAGATATTGTCCCTATTCTCACACTAC
The DNA here is from genome assembly GCA_033576535.1 of Allobates femoralis. Taxonomy (NCBI): domain Eukaryota; kingdom Metazoa; phylum Chordata; class Amphibia; order Anura; family Aromobatidae; genus Allobates; species Allobates femoralis. Next base: position 183,697,245 of record JARQOC010000002.1, read on the forward strand.
GCTACCACTATGTTGCTTCCAGATAGAATGTGCCTAAGATGGTGGTGGCGGGTCTTTTATACACCCTATGACGCTATGCGGCCAGCTAATCTCAGCAATGCCACAAGAAAGATGGTTACGGCATTATTGTGATTGGCAATCAATCCCTGTATGTTTACTGGGCCAAACATGCTGGGTGAGTCACTCAAATCTGGTGAGGTGTGGACCAAAAATAAAGACGATCTCCAATACTGTACTATCCAAGCAAGTAAGTAATAGTAACGAGTATGATCGCTCATCCCTAATATTTACATTTTAGGCACGCTATGGCATATTGTTAAATATATAAACAGAAAAACATTTTTTTCTCCTTACCTACTGTAGCAGACATACTCTTTTTGTAGGACCCATCATGAACTTGACGTAGAAAAGATGTTTTTCCAACATTGGTGTTTCCAACAAACATTATTTTATAAACATGGTCTGTATGGAATTCTTGAATGGGATTTGGTATCTCTGACTTATGTTCTACCTTTTCATGCAGGTTAGAGAGTTCGGCAGTGTCCTCAATATCAAAATCTTGTTGGATTCTTTTAACTTCCGAAGCTAGATCTATCCTTCTTACTTCTTGGTAGGATGTTCTGTTCATTTTAAATGAAACACTACTATGTTCTTTATTAGTATAATCATCAAGGGCAGATGAATCTGATTCACTTAGACGAGTATGAACAGAGTCTGTTGCTTCTCTTGTACTGAAGAAGTCTTCGGTCGGCATTTCTTCTGTAATACCTTCTTGAAGTAATTTGGAGTGTTTAAGGAAGCACTCTTGTATTGGGTCTTCTTCTATTGAAATGACTCTTGCTCTTGATGTTTTAATGTTTTTAGTGCTCCTGACTGCATCCTCCTGGTCACTAAATGTAATAATAATATATAACCTAGTTTTAGGATACAATACCAGCAAATATATAAAATATAATTCATTCTACATAATTTCTACTTTTAATCTACATATATTTCATATTTTTATGTCATTCAAAAGTGTTGCCTTCTTGGCCATGCATCACAGCTATGAGTTGGTTGTGTCAGTTATAAGCACCAAAAGCTGAATGTTATTTGAACAAAATTAAATTTAATTGCAAATTATGATTCAACTAGATGGTGGCCCGATTCTAACGCATCGGATATTCTAGAATATGTGGGTGTGCAGCGGTGCGGGGGTGTGGCGGTGGCCCGCCTCAGTTCTCACCCACTCCAGGCTTCTGTCCAGCCGCCTCACACCCTAGCATGTCTTCTTCTTCTTCCTCCAGCATAGACGTCAACAATTCCAAGGCCTCGGGGGGGCAGAGTTAACAGGGGGCGTCATAATAGACGTTTCCAAGTGCATTGCCCTGATGTGGTGGGCCATTACAACACCCCCTTTGGTAGCTCCACCCCCACCCCCGCAGCCTTTGAATTTCAGGAGTCTATGCCATGAAAAGAAAAAGAATGGCGGGGTGAGCGGCAGCCAGATGGACCATGGAGCGGCGGCCGGGAGAATGCATGGAGCGGGTGAGCAGCGGGCAGGCGTCTGAGCAGAGGGGGGCCAGGAGACTGGGCGGACTGTGCCTGTTTCGCTGTAACAGAAATCCTGCATCGCCAGGGCTGCACCGTCCATTGGACAGTGTGAGCCCTGAGTATCAAGCGGCAGCAGCCTAGGGGGCGGCGCCAGCATCACACATCGGCTTCCTGTGTGATTGGCGCCGCCGCCAGCATCACCGGGTAAGATGCGCCCTCTCTCCCTTAACTAATGCTGCAGGAGGGCGGCTGTGCTGGAACCCAACAGCACCCTCCCCCACTCCTCACCAAAGGCTGTTGGAGGGTGGTGGTGCTGAAACCCGACAGCACCCCCCAACCCACCCCCATCCCTCACAGCCTCAGGCAGCAGGAAGGCTTGATGCACCCCTGCGTGTCGCTGAATGGTCACGCCCAGCCAGCCAAGAACAATCAGCAACGCGGGTTTTGCATTACAGAGACAGTGTGACATGAATGCAAGGTGAGTGTAGGGCTAAGTGTGAGTTGAGTGCAAGGTGAGTGTGACATGAGTGCAGTGCTAAGTGTGATGTGAGTGCATGACAGAGTGTGACGTGAGTGCAGGGCAGAGTGTGACGTGAGTGCAGGGCAGAGTGTGACGTAAGTGCAGGATGAGTTTAGTGCTAAGTGTGAGATGAGTGCAGGGTGAGTGTGAGATGAGTGCAGGGTGAGTGTGAGGTGAGTGCAGGGTTAGTGTGAGTGGAGTGCAGGGTGAGTGTGACATGACTGCAGGGCGAGTGTGAGGTGAGTGCAGGGTGAGTGTGAGGTGAGTGCAGGGTGAGTGTGAGGTGAGTGTAGGGTTAGTGTGAGGGGAGTGCAGGGTGAGTGTGACATGAGTGCAGGGTGAGTGTGATGTGAGTGCAGGGTGAGTGTGATCTGAGTGCAGGGTGAATGTGACCTGAGTGCAGAGCTGAGAGTGACCTGAGTGCAGGGCTGAGTGTGATCTGAGTGCAGGGTGAGTGCTGGGTGAGTGTAGGGTGTATGGATGTAAGTGGTCTGCAGTACCTGGCTCCTGGTGCTGTGTGCGTTTAGCTTAAGGACCTCTGGTGATGTCACAGTTATGTGACCTTGCTCCAGCCATGATTGTGACATCATCAGAGGTCCTGTAAGTATGTAATAGGCTGCTTTCACATTGGGGTTTTTTGAAAAATGCGGCAGTTGCGGTAAAAAAACGCATCTGCTGCATTTCCCGCCTAACTGCCGCTCTTGCAACACTCTTGCAGCAAGCCCCATGCATTGTCTATAGGGCTCATGGTAAATGTGCGGCAGGTGCGACAATTGCAGTCTTGGTAGTTGCGGCGGTTGCAGCCGCGAAAAAAAACGCGGTCAGTGGCATTTTTTTCGCAGCCGCAACTACCATAACTGCAATTGCCGCACCTGCTGCACACTTACTGCAAGCCCCATAGACAATGCACGGGGCTTGCCGCACGTGCACCGTAAGAGCGGGCGTTAGACGGAAAATGCAGCAGATGCGTTTTTTTTACCGCAACTGCCGCATTTTTCAAAAAGCCCCAATGTGAAAGCAGCCTTAGGCTACGTTCACACATTGCATATTTTTGTGCGCTTTTTTGCGCGCGCTTTTCAAACATATGCAATGTACCTTGGGTCTGCCAGCAAAGTGAATTGGAAATTCACTTTGCCGTTCAGACACTGCGTAAAAATACACAGCGCTTTTATGGGAGAAAACGCTGCTGCGCTTTCTCCCATAGGGGCAGCGCTGCTGGATCTGATGTCACAGAGGGGAGGAAGAATCCTGGTTCCTCCTCCCTCTGTGCCATGTGTGACAGCCCTCATTTGATTTCGCAGTGTATTAATATACACTGCGAAATCAGAGTTAACTGAAGGCAAATGTATTAAAAATATTAAAGAATAAATACTTACCCTCCGACGGGTGTTCGGGTGTCCGGGAGCCCAAGAATTGACCTGCTAGGACCTGTCGTGATGTCAGATTGACTTAGAGGGGCATTCCTAACGCTGATTGGCTGCTTGCGGTCATGTGATATGTATCACATGACCGCGAGCGGACAATCAGCATTAGGAACGCCCTCTGAGTCACTCTGACATCACGACAGGTCCTAGCAGGTCAATTCCTGCTGCAGCTCTCGGACACCCGAACACCCGTCGGAGGGTAAGTATTTATTCTTTATTATTTTTAATACATTTGCCTATAGTTAACTCTGATTTCGCAGTGTATATTAATACACTGCGAAATCAAATGGGGGCAGTCACACATGTCACAGAGGGAGGAGGAACCAGGATTCTTCCTCCCCTCTGTGACATCACGTGGCTGGAAAGCCGACAGTGAAGTCGGCTTTCCCGCACGCTATGTGACTGTAGCGCTGTCATGGCAATCCCATGTCGCTAATGCGCGTGGCTGTTTTGCATAAGCTGTGCTCATTGGTTGCCATGGCTGGTGGCGACCAATGAGCGCTGGCATGCGATTTCCGTGACAGACAGAGAACCTTATACGATTATATAGTAGACTAGATGGCGGCCCGATTCTAAAGAATCGGGTATTCTAGCCTATGGTTATTAGGGTATACAGCGGCTGAGTGGTTAGCAGAGTATACGGAGGCTCAGTGGCTAATAGTCTGCTTTAGGGCAGAGTGCAGTGGTCAGGGGCAGAGTGCAGTGGTCAGGGGCCCGATGCAATTGCATCAGGAGCGCGGTGAAATGAATTGTGTGTATAGAGGCGGGTCAGTGGGTAGCAGAGTATACAGGGGGCTCTGAGGGTAGCAGATTATACAGGCAGCTCTGTGGGTAGCAGAGTATACAGGCGGCTCTGTAGATAGCAGAGTATAATGTGGTGGGAGGCTGGAGGGGTGAGGAGAGGTGGGGATGGAGGGGTGAGGGGAGGTGAGGCAGGAGGGGTGAGGAGAGATGCGGCTGGAGGGGTGAGGAGAGAGGAGGCTGGAGCGGCGACATGAGTGTTCGGCACACCTCTGCTCCTCTAGGCTGCACACATCACGGCGGTCGTCTCCCGCCCGTGATGTGTGTTTTAGGCAGTGTATAGGCGGCCGTAAGCGTGGTGGGGCTGCCTGAGTCCCACTTCGCTTAGGGCCGGCATGTTGGTCCACTGTGGACAGGTGTAGCGCTGTGGTGACGTCACTTTGGCGATGACAAAGTGACGGAAGTGCTGGCTAAAATGACAGAAGTGAGCCTTCGGGTTTTATATATTAGATATAGCAGTACTATGGTATATGGCGGTACAGTATAGCAGATGTATAGCAGCACTATAGTATATGGCAATATATTACAGTATATGTACAGGTGGACTATAGTATATGGGGGTATTTTATAGCACATGTATAGCAGCGCTATGGTATATGGCGGTACATTACAGTACATGTATAGCAGCGCTATGGTATATGGTGGTACATTACATTACATGTATAGCAGCGCTATAGTATATGGTGATACATTACAGCAGAGGTCCCCAACTCCAGTCCTCAAGGCCTACCAACGGTCCAGGTTTTCATTATTTCCTTAGAAATTTGACAGTTGGTAATTCAATCTCCTGCACAGGTGGTGATTCCAATTGTCAAATGCCAAGAAAATCCTGAAAACATGCACTGTTGGTGGGCCTTGAGGTCTGGAGTTGGGGACCTCTGCATTACAGTACATGTATAGCAGCACTATAGTATATGACAGTATATTAGAGTATATGTAGAGTTTTACTATAGTATATGGTGGAATTCCCCCCGCTCCTCCCTTCAAAAAATAAAAAAATCCCCAGTGAGGATACTCATGTGTCCACCGGCTCGCTCCACCTTCGTCTTCTAGGTCCTACAGGGGTTTAGGACCCGTCGTTGCCTGGGAAACCGTTTAGCTGATTGGTCACATGACCACTAACTGGCAGGGGGCAGGATGGATTAGGGGGCAGGATGGTGACGGGGGGTGGAGTGGTGGCAGGATGGAGCGAGCGGGGCAGGATGGAGGCGGCGGGGCAGGATGGTAGCGGGGGGGCAGGATGGAGCCGGCGGGGGGGGGCAGGATGATGCTGGCGGGGCAGGATGGTGGCAGGGGGGCAGGCTGAAGCGAGCAGGGCAGGATGGAGGGAGCAGGACAGGATGGTGGCGGGGGGGCAGGATGGAGCGAGCTGGGCAGGATGGAGCTGGCGGGGGGGCAGGTTGGAGGCAGCAGGGGGGGCAGGATGCAGGCGGGGGGCAGGATGCAGCCGAGGGGGGGGGCAGGATGGAGGCGGTGGGGGGCAGGATGAAGGCAATGTGGGGGGGGGCAGGATGGAGCTGGTGTGGGGGGGGGGGATGGAGGCGGCGGGGGGGTTAGGATGGAGCCAGCGGGGGGGGCAGGATGGAGCCGGGGGGGGCAGGATGCAGCCGAGGGGGGGGGCAGGATGGAGGCGGGGGGGGGCAGGATGGAGGTGGCGGGGGGGGCAGGATGGAGGCAGCGGGGGGGCAGGATGTTGATGGCGGGGAGGCAGGATGGAGGCGGCGTGGGGGCAGGATGTTGATGGCGGGGGGGCAGGATGGAGGCGCGTGGGGGCAGGATGGAGCCGGTGGGGGGGCAGGATGGAGCTGGTGTGGGGGGGGCAGGATGGAGCGGGCGGCGGGGGCAGGATGGAGCTGGTGTGGGGGGGGGGGGCAGGATGGAGGCGGCGGGGGGGGGCAGGAAGGAGCCGGCGGGGGGGGTCAGGATGGAGCCGGCGGGGGGGCAGGATGGTGCTGGCGGGCGGGCAGGATGGAGGCGGTGGGGAGGGCAGGATGGGGCTGGTGTGTGTGGGGGGCAGGATGGAGCTGGTGGGGGCAGGATGGAGCCAGCGAGGGGGGCAGGATGGAGGCAGTGGGGGGGCAGGATGGTGATGGCGGGGGGGCAGGATGGAGGTGGCGTGGGGGCAGGATGGAGCCGGTGGGGGGGCAGGATGGAGCTGGTGTGGGGGGGGCAGGATGCAGCTGGTGGAGGGGGCAGGATGCAGCCGGGGGTGGGGCAGGATGGAGGTGGTGGGGGGGGCAGGATGGAGCCGGTGGGGGGTGTAGGATGGAGCGGGCGGGGGGTGCAGGATGGAGGCAGCGGGAGGGCAGGATGGAGGCGGTGAGGGGGGCAGGATGTAGCTAGTGTGTGTGGGGGGCAGGATGGAGCTGGTGGGGGGGGCAGGATGCAGTTGGGGGCAGGATGCAGCCGAGGGGGGGTGGGGCAGGATGGAGGCGGCAGGGGGGCAGGATGGAGGCGGGGGGGGCAGGATGGTGCTGGGGGGGGCAGGATGGAGCTGGTGTGTGTGGAGGAGCAGGATGGAGCGGGCGGGGGGTAGGATGGAGGGGGGGGCAAGATGGAGGTGGCGTAGGGGGGACAGTATGGAGCCGGTGGGTGGGCAGGATGGAGCTGGTGTGGGGGGGGGCAGGATGGAGCCGGGGGGGGATTAGGATGGAGCCGGCAGGGGTAGGATGGAGCGGGCAGGGGGGCAGGATGGAGCAGGTGTGAGGGGGGGCAGGATGGAGGCGGCGGGGGGCCAGGATGGAGCTGGTGGGGGGGGGTCAGGATGGAGGTGGTGGGGGGTTAGGATGGTGCGGGCGGGGGGTGCAGGATGGAGCCGGTGGGGGGGCAGGATGGAGCTGGGGGGGCAGGATGGAGTGGGGGGAGGGCTATGTAGGGGAGGGGGGGGGGCAGGTGGAGCAGGTGGGGGGTAGGGGCAGGATGGTAGTGGCAGGGGGAGGGGCAGGATGGATGAGAGGATACACAGGCGTGTGCCTGGGAAACCAGTCAGGTGATCCCAGGCAACCACAGGTTCTGAAGGCATGGAGCTAGAGGAGGTAGATGGAGGGCGCCGGCGGACGGGTGAGTATCCTCTATGATTTTTTTTTTTTTTTTTTTTATTAGAAGCAAGCAGGGGGGGCCGCAGGACCCACGGGGGGCAGGACGACCCGCGGGGGGGCAGGACGACCCGCGGTGGGGCAGGACGACCCGCGAAGGGCGCGGGGGGGCAGGAGCAGCCACGGGGGGAGGCCGCAGGAGCCGCGAGGAGGCAGGACGACCCGCGGGGGGTACCGGAGCAGTGGGGGGGGCAGGACGACCCGCGGGGGGGCCCACAGGAGCCGTGGGGTGGCAGAAACAGCGGCGGGGGGCCCGCAGGAGCCGCGGGGGGCAGGAGCAGCCGCGGGGGGGCCGCAGGAGCGGGTGAAACTTCCGAGAGTGGAACGTTCTTCCGCCGTTTCCTGTAGCCGGGCGTCACCCAGCTAGGCCGCAGCGGTGACGTCACCACCATGGTCCGGAGGCCATCACGGAAGTAACCTTCGGGTTTTCCGGAAGTGGCCTTCGGCTTTTATATATTAGATTCACACACACATATACAGTATACACACACACACATATACAGTATACAGACACACACACACACACACACACACACACAGTATACACACACACATATACAGTACAAACAGTATACACATACATACAGTATACACACATATACAGTATACTCACACACACATACAGTATACACACACATACAGAATACACACATATATATAGTATATACAAACATATACAGTATACACACACACACAGTATACACACACATATTCAGTATACAGACACATACAGTATACACACACATACACAGTATACACATACAGTATACACAAACATACAGTACACACACATATACAGTATACACACACACAGTACACACACACACATATACAGTATACACACACACAGTATACACACACATACAGTATACACACACATACAGTATACACACACATACAGTATACACACATATACAGTATACTCACACACATATATACAGTATACACACATATACAGTATACTCACACACACATCCAGTATACACACATATACAGTATACTCACACACACATACAGTATACACACACATACAGAATACACACATATATAGTATATACACACATATAGAGTATACACACACACATACAATATACACACACATATCCAGTAGACACACACATATCCAGTAGACACACACATAAAGTATACACACACATACAGTATACACACATATACAATATATACACACATATACAGTATACACACACATATAGAGTACGCAGATGACCTGCTGCTGCTGTCACCAACCGAGAAAGGCCTCCAAGACAACCTGAAAATCCTAGAGAAATTCAGCTCCACCTGGGCCCTACCGGTCAATCTAAAGAAAACCAACACCATGGTGTTCCAGAGGAGAAGGAGAAGATCAGACCAGCACCCATCATTTGTCCTCAACAACTGCGACCTCACAGGAACAGACAAATATACCTACCTGGGCCTAGAGATTCACCGGTCAGGGAGCTTCAAACAAGCCATTGAGACCCTGAAAGACAAGGCTTGCAAAACCTTCTATGCCATCCGAAGGAAACTCTACCATCTGAAGCCACCAGTGAGGGTCTGGCTAAAAATCTTCGACTCCATCATCGCCCCAATCCTCCTGTATGGCAGTGAAGTCTGGGGTCCTCACACCTACCCACACTGGTCAAGGTGGGATTCCAGCCCTACAGAAATATTCCACCTGGAATTCTGTAAGCATCTTCTCCAGGTCCACCGGAGCACCTCCAACAGTGCCTGTCGGGCAGAGCTGGGCAGATTCCCTCTACACCTAACGGTTCTAAAGAGGGCACTGTCATTCCGGGCTCACCTACATAGGAGCAATCCAAGCTCCCATCACCATAAAGCCCTGATACATATAGGTGAAACAGAAAAACCAGGACCCTTGGAGCAGCCCAGCCAAACCCAACACACCCAGAACACCAATCACAGCCTGACAAAGGGCGGAATCAAGAAGATGGTAGACGAAGGCCAAGAGAGGTATGTCAGTGACTGGAAGAACGATATCATCAGCTCACAGAAACTGACCATGTACCAGAGTCTACAGAGAGACTACAAACTGGCCCCATATCTGGAGAAACTCCCGGATCCCAGAGACCGCAAGATCCTGAGCCGATATAGACTCAGTGCCCACAGTCTGGCCATCGAGTCCGGCCGACACAGGCAGAGATACAAGCCCAGGGAGGAAAGACTGTGCCAATACTGTGATCAGGAGGCCCTGGAGGATGAAACCCACTTTCTGCTACACTGCTCCAAATACTCAGCAGTGAGGGACACCCACTTCAGGAGACTCTCGCATCTCTTCCCGGATTTCATCACCATGAAGGAGGAAGAAAAAACATCTATCCTGCTGGGAGAAGAAGAGAGAGCAGTGGAGATAGCAGTGCGGTATGTGAGCGAATGCCATAGACTGCGAGAAAAAGAGCTATGATGCCATGGACTCTATAGCCTCCACATTGGATCTGCCCCCATCCACCTTTCCTAAGCCATGGACTATAGCCCCCACCCTGGACTTGCCCCATCCACCTTCCCTACAGCTCCTACCCAACATCCCCACAGTCCCTATCTCTATTCCCTTTATACAATTGCTTTGGCAAAACTGAGATGTATTTGGTCCTGCCAATAAAGCTTCTTTGAATCTTGAATCTTGAATCTGTATACACAGACATACAGTATACACACACACATACAGTATACACACACACAAATATACAGTATACACACACACAGTATACAGACACACACATATATACAGTATACACACACATATAGAGTAAACACAAACATACAGTATAGAGACATATACAGTATACACAGACATATAGTATACAGACACACATACAGTATACAGACACACATATACAGTATACACACACACATTATACACACACACATACAGTATACACACACACATATACAGTATACACACACATACAGAATACACACACACAGTATACACACACACAGTATACACAGACACATACAGTATACACAGACACATAGAGTATACACACACATAGAGTATACACACACATATTCAGTATACACATATATTTAGTATACACACAGACAATATACACACACAGACAGTATACACATACAGTATACACACACATATAGAGTATACACATATATACAGTATACACACACATATACAGTATACAGAAACATACAGTATACACAAATATACAGTATACACACATATACAGTATACAGAAACATACAGTATACACACATATACAGTATACACACACCTACAGTATACACAGACATACAGTATACACACACACATATATACAGTATACACATATATATACAGTGTACACACACACATATACAGTATACACACACATATACAGTATACACACACACATACAGTATACACATATATACAGTATACAGACACACATATATACAGTATACACACACATAGTTTACACACACACACATACAGTATACACACACATACAGTATACACACACACGTACAGTATACACAGACACATATACAGTATACACATATATACAGTATACACACACATATACAGTATACACATATATACAGTATACACACACATATACAGTATACACACACATATACAGTATACACACACACATATACAGTATACACACACACATATACAGTATATACACACACATATACAGTATACACACACATACAGTATACACACATATACAGTATACACACACAGTATACACACACATACAGTATACACAGACACATATACAGTATATACACACACATATACAGTATACACACACATATACAGTATACACACACATACAGTATACACACACATACAGTATACACACACACACATACAGTTTACACACACACATACAGTATACACACACACACATACAGTATACACATATATACAGTATACACACACACATATACAGTATACACACACATATACAGTATACACACACACATATACAGTATATACACACACATACAGTATACACACACATACAGTATACACACACATATACAGTATACACACACACATATACAGTATACACATATATACAGTATACACACACATATACAGTATACACACACACATATAGAGTATACACACACATATACAGTATACACATATATACAGTATACACACACATATACAGTATACACACACATATACAGTATAGACACACACACATATATAGTATACACACACAGACACATACAGTATACACACACAGACACATACAGTATACACACACATACAGTATACACACACATACAGTATACACACACATACAGTATACACACACAGACACATACAGTATACACACACAGACACATACAGTATACACACACATACAGTATACACACACACACACATATAATCTCACTCTTCAGTGCAGGAGACTGTGTATGAAGAAGCCGCAGATCTCCTCTATCTCTGTGTGATCAGAGCTGTCTCCTCAGCTCTGCAGCATTTCCGGTCCCCTGAAGACTACATCTCCCATCATGCACCGCGGTTCCTCCCTTGTGACGCCATGATCCTGGAAGCAGTGAGGAATCTAAGGGGGAGGTGTCATCCAGCCTATTATTGTGTGATTGGGGTGGTCCCCTTGGGCTTCTTCCGGCCACCCCTGGGCTCAGCAGACACCTTAATGGATGCGGCTGGGGCCGGGTGTGTCGTGCGGACACGCCCTTTAGTTACCCGACCGCGGCCTTGGTTACCAAGCTCTCCGGGGAGCGTGGAGGGGAGACCGGGGAGCGTGGAGCGTGGAGGGGAGACCGGGGAGCGTGGAGGGGAGACCGGGGAGCGTGGAGCGTGGAGGGGAGAGCGGGGAGCGTGGAGCGTGGAGGGAGATGACCCTAACGCACTTCCGTAAGTTTGGCAGCCACGTCCACGATGACGGAAGTAGCGCCGAAACTTACGGAAGTGCGCTACGGCAATTATATATTAGATAGTTCAGTAAAAATAAATTAGTCTTTAACTTAAAAAAGTTGATCTAAATACTTCTGATCCAGGCTTTTAATGTAACCTTTACTGCAGTTTGGCTCCTCGATCATTATCATTATCTTCTGCAATTTTAAAATGTCTATCAATGTGAAATCTGATGTACATGGAAGGGTTCTGTACAGCGGTACATGAGCCATAAAGCAAACTGCTATGTGCTATGTCTGTTAGGCACCATATTTTGAAGAAGGAATGTTTATATTGGAGGATATCTCCCTAATCTAACACAGCAAGCCTAAAGTATTTCATTCAGAATACAACAGAAAAAAACTTTCCTATTCCTCAATATACAATCAGTGTCATACATATTCAAAATGGTAAATATATTTTTGTACCGTGTTAGGCGCCTTTCACATCAGCGTTTGTGTGAAAATGCGGCATTTGCGGTAAAAAAAAAAACGCATGTGCCGCCTAACCGTCACACTTGCGGTTCACCTGTGGCAAGCCCCATGCAATGTCTATGGGGCTTGCGGCAGGTGCGGCAAGTGCGGTATAGGTGCGGTTTTGGCACTTGTGGCAGCTGCGGCTGCAAAAAAACTGCTGCTTACCGCGTTTTTTTTTTGCGGCCGCAGCTGCCGCAAGTGCCGAAACTGCAACTATACTGCACTTGTCGCACCTGCCGCAAGCCCCATAGACATTGCATGGAGCTTGCCGCACGTGAACCGCAAGTGTGACGGTTAAGCGGAAGATGCGTTTTTTTTACCGAAACTGCCGCATTTTCACACAAATGCTGATGTGAAAGGGGCCTTAGCCAGTAGATAGAAAAATATTAGAATCTGAGAGTCCTCAGTGGTTGACACCTTTTAATGGCCAACTGAGAAGGTGGTAAATAATAGCAAGCCTTCGAGACAACTCAAGTCTCTTTATCAGGTACCACAAGCAAGTATTGAAGCTAATATCTGTGGATAGAGTTTGCATAACTCTATCCACAGCACAAATTTGGAGCTTTCTATGTACACTGTGTATAGTCAGAAAGCTGCCAATCAGGGAGGGGGGAGTGTGTTACAGAAGTCATCAATACTGAGGTTATTATTTGATATTGTTTTATATTTATATTTGCAGGGACCCCTCCCCAATTGGGCAACTTATGGTTTGTGCATTTTTGTATTGTGTTTTTAAATGGTTTTAAACTGTGTGTTCATGTGACCTTAATAAAAATTGACCCCTTCTATTGCTTTGACTTGGTGGAGTGCTGCGTCCTTTGTCAATTCTTTCTCTTCAGTGTTCACTTTGCTTTGTTTACAAGCAGCACCCCTTTAACTTCGATTGACGGATCCGAGAGTCGGACAAGTGTCATTGACTTTTGGTCAGTGTGGCTTCCGTGTGTTGTCTGAGTGCAATCCGTTTTTGTAGTCAGCAGCTATTTACTGTATTCTCATTTACAGGATCATTTTTTACAGTTGTCTGAGCTACAGAATGATAACATATCAATTATAAATCGCATCTGACTCGGATGGTCCGTGTGCGGTCCGAGTGTGGTACGTCTTTTTTGTCGGACCCATAGACTTGCATTGGCGAGTCTCGTCCGAGACTCGCATACTGTCGCACCATGTTGCGACTGATTCGTCATCCGTGAATCGGACAAGAAAAAAACGTCTGACACTCAGAAATGTGTTCTCGGACATTGACTAACATTGGTCCGACTGCAATGTGATTTTTACTCACATTGCAGACGTCTGAGTTTCACGTCAGTGTGTTCGAGCGCTAACATTGTAAATAGAGATGTGCAGTTCTGATGAGATTCTAAATTGTTAAATTGCACAAATTTAACCAAGAAGATTTGATTTCAATCAAATTAACTGTCCATGAATTGAATATCCTTTATAATGCTCTTGGATGTGGATAGACCCAAAGCCATAATTAATGTGAAATGTTGAAGGACAAAAAACAAATAATACTAACCTCCACTGCTGGCTGTCCCCCTTACAGTAATTCTTCATTCAACTGTTGTATGCTGAAACCCCAGACATAAATTATGTTTGGCCAAGACTTCCAGCCATGACAAGGCCTGGATCGCCCCTGCAGATGCTTGTTGCAGCCAGAAGTCCCAGCCCAGAGTGAACATTGTAAGGATGTGATGCATAATGTGACAAAAACTTCACATTGTGCATGGGCATAAATGTCATGGACCTAGTCACAGCCAAAGGTCCCCATCTAGAGTACACATGTTAAGATCACAGCACACGGCAGAATGACGGCACGACATGCGGCACAACATTTTAAACAAGTTGAAGTTTTGCACGTTATTTTATTCCCAGAAAATCATTGATAAAAAACTAATGGTAAAAAGTGATATGGCCACGTGGCTGCTATAGGCTCCGTGAGTCAAGGGGGCCCTGTGCCAGCCCACTTCCCCACGCAACATCGCACTCCTAATTTTTTTGGCATTATGAATGCCAATACAATTGAGAACATTGAGGAAAGAAGAAACACAGAGCGCCCCCTCTCTCTTCAGTCTCCTGCAGTGCTACCTGTGCTCTCAAATGTCTCAGTACAGTGGGCCATGATGACATTGAGGCAATCGACAGGGTATGGGGTACTCGGGTACAGGGGATGATGGCGGCTTTGATAGGGAATCACGGCCGGTCGATCCCCTGTCCCGTGCCCTGGACCCTCAATGGCGGGGAATGGTGGGGGATAAGGGGATTATTAACTTGATGCCACCTATGGTACCTGGTAACGGGTATACCAGCGCTGCAGCTGAGGTGATGGTGGGTGCAGAAGAGGAACAGCTCCCCATAGGTGGAGCTTTACCTCAGGGCAGCGGGGATGGATGAGTGGAGTAGTAGTTAAGTCTTTGCTGACATAGCTGTGAATTGCGGTGGTTAAACAGGCACACAGACACACAGGGATTGTTGTTTCGGTACCTTTTACTGATGGCAGGGTAACAGGTACAGTCCAGAATAATAACCAGGTCCCCGATGCAACTTGGGACTTCCACCTTGGAAAGTTATGAGGCCTCCCCTGTCTTTGTGCTTTGTGGTGTGGGGTAAATCCTGCCTGAGCCTGAACCCACCATTTCTTCTCCCTCTCTGGGCTTTGTCCTAAACTGGCAATGAGGTACATCTGTGGGGTCCCTGTTTCTCCTATGGCCCCCGGACCTGTACTTGGTCAGTTTAGTGTCTCTTACTGTCTCTCCTCAGGGCTGAACTCCTCCTGAATATTCTGGGCTTTTGCTGTAGCTCTGAATGCTGGCAGCGTCAGACTCCGGTGACCGGGTGTACTAAAGGGCTATATCTCCTGGTTCCCTTCTTAGTTCCCTGCTTTCTCCACTTGCCTCCGACCCTTTCCCTAGGGTGCACACAGCGGTCAGTGGTCCCTGGTCCTGGGCCTGGATCTCTACCAGCGACCAGTTCCTCTGTCTCCTCTCTCTTCCCTCTCACTGCAGACTTGAACTGAAACTACAGGGACTAACTAACTCCTCCCCTCAGGCCTGGATGTTCTTAAAGGGGAACTGGCTTAAGGCAGCCAGTAGAGCTCCCCCTTCTGGTCTGGGGAGGAAGGTGGTGTGTGCTGTGCTAACCAAGGTGTAATTCCCTCCTTGCACCAGTGGAACCTGTTGCAATCCCCCGCAGGGGTGCCACAACATCACTACTGCATGCCGCTCTACTGAGATGTGCAGAGTGCAGGACACAGATAGGAGGCTGGAGCAGCAAGGAACCGAGGAGAGTTAAGTATTTATTTAGTTAATCAATCAGTGACTACACAGTGGCCAGAAAGACTTAACTAGGGAAACATCTAACTGTGATACACTTCTGCCACTTGCTAAGAGGGTCCACTGGGAAAGATGAAAGAACTGTTAAGCAGTCCCTTACGACCCCGAAGAGCCTATATTATTGACTCCAGCCACTCTCCTTACCCAGGAAACAAGGCTATTCAGTATCCCTCCAGGAAAATTCTACAAGCTTTATTGGAGACAGTTACAAAGTCTTGCAAATTCATTCTGTTGACAGGTGGAGCAAACAATATTTTCTACCCTGCAGCCATGGACAAAGTGCCAATCTACTAGGCCCATTTTGAACATAGATGACCTTATTCTCATGAAGGACTCTCAAATTTACATAAATCAGTGGCCACTTAGTCTAGTTACCGCAACATTCCTGAGCAAGGAACAAAGTAGAAGTAAGGATGACCAAAGGGAACGAACCTAAGACATTCCTCAGATCAATATCTGAAGTTATTCTACTTTTACCCTCAGAAGAGAGGGATGGTGATTTCCATTGATGCCAGATGGGGAATGTTCTGCTCTGCAACAAAGCTAAAATCCCTTAGTTATTTCATAGTACTTTAGCTCCCTGTAGTGGGTGAACTTTTTATCAGCAACAGCTTTCCATTTTTTTGCCTCTGTTTCTCCTCCCCTCTATGTTGCAAAATGGGAAAATCAGTCTCCATTTCCTCATACTTACATACAGCCATCAGATGCTCTAAATGTTACCCTAGTCTAGTCAGTTGAATTCTAGGTTAGACACAAGCTTACTAGATATTGTATGCATATTGTATAGCCACTTTGTGATGTGTATATTTGGTGTATAATACATGCACTAATTATATGTATCCTAATTGTTCCTAGTTTCACCAAATTATATTACTACTTTCAATAAAGTACACAGATTTCCAGCAATAGTCTTCCTATTGAATTCAGTATATAATGGTTTAGCTGCCTGTCAAACTTCACGCCCACGGCTGTGTAACAAGGACAAAACAATCATACTTTATGAAGGACTATAGAAGCTGCATTATACTATATGGAGGAATACAGAGCCTACATTATACTACAGAGGCTATATTATATCATATCAAAGAATATAGAGGCTACATTATACTATATGGAATATTATAGAGGCTACATTATGCTATATGGAGGATTATAGAGGCTACATTATACTATATAGAGGATTATAGAGGCTGTATTATACTATATGGAGGACTATAGTGGCTGCTATATACTAAATGAAAGACTATAGAAGGCTGCATTATTTTATATGGATGACTATAGAGACTGCATTATGTTATATGGAGAACTATAGTGCCTGCATTATATTATATTGAGGACTATAGAGGTTGCATTATACTTTATTGAGGGCAATAGAGGCTTCTTTTTATTATATGGAGGCTGCATTATAATATATGGATAACTATGGAAGAGTGCATTATAATGTATAGATAACTATGGGGAAGCATTATTCTATTTAGAAGGCAATGGGGGGCCCATTATACTATGTAGAGGACTATGGGGGTGGATTATGCTATATGGAGGACTATACGGGGCCCATTACTATATGGAAGGCTATGTCGGGCCATTATATTATTTATGTATGGCTTTGTGGAGGGCATTTGAATATTTGGATTGATTATTGAGGAAGCCTTTATACTTTATACAGTCATATGAAAAAGTTTGGGCACCCCTCTTAATTTTACTCTTTTTTTTTGTTTAAAATTGTTTATTTGCAACAGCTATTTCAGTGTGATATATGTAATAACTGATGGACACAGTAATATTTCAGGATTGAAATGAGGTTTATTGTACTAACCAAAAATGTGAAATATGAATTATTTCAAAAATTGACAGGTGCAAAAGTATGGGCACCTCAACAGAAAAGTGACATTAATATTTAGTAGATCCACCTTTTGCAAAAATAACAGCCTCTAGTCGCTTCCTGTAGCTGTTAATGAGTTCCTGGATCCTGGACGAAGGTATTTTTGACCATTCCTCTTTACAAAACAATTCCAGTTCAGTTAAGTTTGGCCATGTTCACACACAATTTGCGTTTTTTGTAGCACTCCTAAAACCACTTGCGTTTTTTTAAGAGTGCCAAAAAATGTGCCTTGTGTGTGTGAAAGGTTTCAACACGTTTTTGCAATTAGTCATTTTTTAACCAAACACCCAAATAACAAAAAACGCATGGCATAAAAATTTGCGTTTTTGCTGAAGGAATTTTTTTTTTCATTTTCCTGCAGACCAAGGCGGGGGGGGGAGGGGTGCTATCATAAAAAATTTTTTTTTATTTTCTTGATTATATAGGGGTAGTGGGGGGGGGGGGGTGCTATTGAAAAAAAAATGTTTTCCTTGGGGAAACACACCTGCGTTTTTCTCCAGCAAGCTATGGGGCTGTGGGAAAATAAAGCAAGTGGCCCTGAAAAACGCATGTACACTCACATGCGTTAACGCACCTGCGTTTTTTTTAACACCCCAAAAAACGCAGAGGTGGCCAAAAAAACGCATGTGTCTGAACAATGCCTTTGATGGTCGCCGAGCTTGGACAGCCCGCTTCAAAACATCCCACAGATGTTCAATGATATTCAGGTCTGGGGACTAGGATGGCTATTTCAAATCATTGTAATTGTTCCTCTGCATGAATGCCTGAGTAGATTTGGAGCGGTGTTTTAGATCATTGTATCGCTGAAAGATCCATCCCCGGCGTAATTTCAACTTTGACACTGATTCTTGAACATTATTCTCAAGAATCTGCTGATACTGAGTGGAATCCAAGCGACCCTCAACTTTAACAAGACACTACACATAGTACACACACACATCTCTACTACATGAACATACAGATACACACACAGCTCTACTATATGAACGTACAGATACAACACACACAGCACTGGTACATGCACAATTCATTCAGATACAAATGCACGCAGCTCTGCTACATACACACTACACATAGACATACATGTCCATGGACATAGATGGCTCTGCTACACGCACATGTAGGCACACAGCTCTGCTACATGCACACTACACATAGACATACATGCCCATAGACATAGATGGCTCTGCTACATGCACATGTAAACACACAACTCATGCACACTACTAGTGATGGGCGAGTCCTAAATTACTCGGAATCGCTTGACTCTAGCGAGTCCGAGCCCTGGACTCGCTACTCGTTGCGAGTCTAGCGAATCCAATGTTAATGAATGGGGAAGCGAGTAACAGCGAGTAATGTGCGATTTACAAATCACAGATGTGTCTCGGAAGCTTTGTCGGAACATAACAGATTCTGCATGGGTGGAGGCACACTGTCGTGCATCAAACACGGAGCGTGATTGATGCACGAAAGTGATGCGAGTGCAGTGCTAGTTTGGTGCGAATATAGTGCTAGTGTGAAAACGATTCGACTCCCCCAGCATATATGCAGGCAGAGCGGCCGATCACGTGGTGCCGCTCATTTGCTATTCATGATATGCACTGCATCCTCCCGTCCATCAGCGGGGGGGGATGCAGTGCATATCCCGTAATACAGGCTCTCCCCGTACCGTAGTTATACAGGCTCCCCCAGCATATATACAGGCTCCATCGTAGGTATACAGGCCCCCCCCTCACAGTTTTGCGGGTTCCCCCTCAGAGTATGCCCCTCGCAGTGTTCCCCTCTGCTCCCCCGTCCTCCTATGTGCTCCCCTGTGTCTCTCCTCTGCTCCCCCTCTCCTCCTCCTCCTCCATTCTTCTCACCTGTCCTCGCTCCTGCACGTCCCGTACGCTCCCGGTGCCCGGTCTCTCCAGCGTCTCCTGCGATGTGCTGCCAGGACCTCGCGTGATGTCATATTCACATCACAGCCGGTTACCTAGTAACCGGCAGTAATTACACTGCCGGTTACTGGTTAATGGCTGTCATGTGATTATGACATCATGCCAGGTCCTGTAGAACAGAGAATAGGTGAGGATGACCTGCTTTGTTATTTTTAACCCCTGCACTCCGGAGGAGTGCATGAATGGATGGGTGTGTATGTATGTATGTGTGTGTATGTGTGTATGTATGTGTGTGTGTATGTATGTGTGTGTATGTGTGTATGTATGTATGTGTATGTATGTCTGTATGTGTGTATGTATGTGTATGTATGTGTGTGTATGTATGTATGTATATATGTATGTGTATGTGTGTATGTATGTATGTGTATGTATGTGTGTATGTATGTGTATGTATATGTGTATGTATGTGTGTATGTATGTGTGTATATGTGTGTATGTATGTGTGTATGTATGTGTGTGTATGTATGTATGTGTGTATGTATGTGTGTATATGTATGTGTATGTATGTGTATGTATGTATGTATGTATGTGTATGTATGTGTGTGCATATGTATGTATGTGTGTGTATGTATTTATGTATGTGTGTGTATGTATGTGTGTATGTATGTGTGTGTATGTGTGTGTATATGTGTATATGTGTGTGTATGTATGTATGTGTGTATGCATGTATGTGTGTGTATGTATGTATGTATGTGTGTGTATGAATGTATGGATGGATGAATGGATTCATGGATGGATGGGTGTGAGTGTGCGTGGATGTGTGCTTGCGTGGCTGTGAGCGTGCGTGAATGTGTGCATGCGTGGATGTGAGCGTGCGTGGATGTGAGCGTGCGTGAATGTGAGCGTGCGTGGATGTGAGCATGCGTGGATGTGAGCGTGTGTGGATGTGTGAGTGGATGTGTGACACCGGGACTCACGGTGTCGCAGCTATCTGCTGACAGGGCCTGCTGTGACGTCACAGTCACATGATCGGCGGTCATGTGACGTCCTGTCAGCAGATAGCTGCGACGCCGGGAGGACACTGGGACCCGCGGGACTCTGCCGACCTCCCTGAAGATAATTTATTCACTGCTCTGCCGGCGCTCCCGCCGGCAGAGCAGTGAATGGGCTGTCACAGTAGGGTTCACCTGAGGTGAACCCTGACTGTGAAAGTCATTTTGCAGTCTGCTCTCCCTCTGCATAGACGTGAGTCTATGCAGAGGGATGTGGCAGTGAAGATTCCGTTTATGGACTACGTCGGAGGCGATCGTCGTGGGACCTTCCTTGTGGACTATGTCGGACGGAAGAGGATTTTTAAAATAAAGTTGGAGTCCCTAATTGTGTTCTGTTTTATTTCTAATAAAATTATTTTTTCTCTGTGTTGTGTTTTTTTTCTATTAATTACTGGAAATTCATGGCGGTCATGTCTAATATTGGCGTGACCGCCATACATTTCGGGCTTAGGGCCAGCTGATAATAAAAAGCTGGCCCTAACCCCTTTATTACCCAGTGAGCCACCGCACCAGGGCCACTGGAAGATCGGGGTTCAGTGCCAGAAGATGGCGCTTCAATGAATGCGCCATCTTCTGGGGCAGCTGCGGGCTGCAATTCGCAGAGGGGGGTGCCCAGAACGCTTGGGCATCCCTGCGCTGCAGATTCCAGCCCCCAGCTACTTAGCTGTACCTGGCTAGACATAGAAATTGTGTGGAGCCCCACGCAGTTTTTTTTTAATTATTTCATGAAATTCATGAAATAATAAAAAAAAAAAAGGGCTCCCCTATTTTCTTGTGTCCGGCCAGGTACAGATGGGCACCTGGGGGTTGGGGGCAGCCCGTCGCTGCCTGCTGGACCCGGCTGGTTGCAAAATACGGCGAAGCCCACGTCAAATTTTTTTCTGAAAAATCCATAAAACAATATAAATAAAAGGGACTGCATCTTTATTAACCCCTCGGCCATGGTGGAAGGGTTAATAAAGAGGCAGTCCCTTTTTTAGGATTGTTTTATTGATTTTTCACAAAAAAAATGACGTGTGCTTTGCCGTATTTCTGGAACCAGCCGGATCCAGCAGGCAGCGACAGGCTGCCCCCAACCCCAGGTGCCTATTTGTACCTAGCCGGACACAAGAATATAGGGGAGCCCTTTTTTTTATTATTTCATGAATTTCATGAAATAATAAAAAAAAAATGCGTGGGGCTCCGCGCAATTTCTATGTCTAGCCAGGTACAGCTAAGCAGCTGGGGGCTGGAATCCGCAGCGCAGGGAGGCCCAAGCTTTCTGGGCACCCCCCACTGCAAATTTCAGCCCGCAGCCGCCCCAGAAGATGGCGAGTTCATTGAAGCGCCATCCTCTGGCGCTGAACCCCGCTCTTCCAGCGGCCCTGGTGGCGGTGGCACGCTGGGTAATAAAGGGGTTAATACCAGCTTTGTTATACAAGCTGGTATTAAGCCCGAGATTCTTAATGTCAGGCCACGTTTGACCTGGCCACTAAGAATCTCCAATAAAGGGTTAAAAAAAACACAACACAGAGAATTTTTTTTATTAGAAATAAAAAAAAAAAGCCATTAGGGACTCCATCTTTAATTAAAAAAATCCTCTTCCGTCCGACGTAGTCCAAAACGTGATGTCCTCTCTGCTACATCCCTGTGCATAGATATAGAATGATGTCTATGCACAGGGAATGAGCAGATTGAGAACAATCTCAGCTCTGCTGCATCATCTCTGTGCACAGGGAGAGCAGGCGGGCTCTAGGACCCTGGAGCTGTGGCAGCCTGCAGAACCCGAGCCCCACACAGAGCAGACAGCCAGACTCCTTACTGTGCGAGTTTCCCTGCAATTACTTGCACAGTATCGAGTCCAATGCAAGTCAATGGCAAACCTAGTTTTGTCAGAGTCTCAGACTCTGACAAAACTAGGATTGCCATTGATTTGCATTGGACTCGTTACTGTGCGAGTAATCGCTGGGAAACTCGCAGAGTACCGAGTCCTGCGAGTCCCTTACTACTTGCCGAGTAACGAGTCCTAGCGAGTAGACTCGCCCATCCCTACACACTACACATAATTCACCCACACAGCTCTACTACATGAACATACAGATACACACACAGCACTGGTACATGCCTAATTCATGCACATACAGACACATGCAGCTCTGCTACATGCACACTACACATACAAATACACATATGGCTCTGCTACATGGACACTACATACCCAGTTCTGCTACATGTACAATGCTTATGCATACAAACACACACAGCTCTGCTACATGCTCATACAAACACACAGCTCTGCTACATGCACATACAAACACACGCACATATGCTACATGCACACTACACATACAGATACACATATGGCTCTGCTATATGGACACTACATACCCAGCTCTGCAACATGTACAATGCATACGCATTGAAACACACAGCTCTGCTACATGCACATACAAACACACACAGCCCTGCTACATACACACAAATACAGATATGCACAAATACAAATACACACACATACAAACTCACACACATACAGATAGATACACACAGAGACAAGCACACACACATATACATAATCAGACACACACACACAGATACACATACAGACACACACACAAATTACCACATTCAGACGTGCAGAGCAGGAGTGGACGCACTAGGAGCTGCACAAAGGCTGCAGAAGTTAAGCATAAGCAGTTTCTTCTAGGACCTTGATTTCAGTTATGTGATCAGTCACATGACTGGAACTGGCAGGTCCTTCAACCTCCATTCAGCTCCCGGTAAGCTTATTCTCCTGCTGTGTACCGATCACATAGATCAGTGCAGAGCAGGAGAGGAGAGAGGGCGGCTGTGTGTGAGCAGATCTCCTCTGCTTCCACTCACAGACAGCTATGGGCCTCTCACTTCAGGGCCCCGGCATATGCCTAGGTATGCCTGATGCTGGTGCCGGGCCTGAGTACATAACCTATTACAGTACACTTTGGTGTTAACAGGGTCCTGAGTTAAATCCCACCAAGAAAAGGTTCTCCTCATGTTTCCATTGGCATCAGAGATTTCTGTAAAGTGCTACAAAAATACATTGCAAATATATAAACTAGTATAAATAATACATATAGTAAGTTAAAAAAAAAACCTACAACATCATTCTTCATTTAACTTGATAATATATCATTCAATAATCTGTAGCATTGCACTCCTTTGGAGATAAATACAAATCTATTGTCTAGCAAAGCACAACAATAACTGACAATTATGCTTATGCTGCCGCACCCATCAGGACTCTTCTTCAAAGCCTACAATTAATTACAATTGCTTTAAAGTAGTCTTTGCTTTGAAGCTGCTGTGGTACAAGAAGGTGGGGCATATACGCTATAATAGTGGGTTCATGCATATGTTTTTATTTTTTCACACAATTGAGAAACCATAAAATCAAAGTGATCTTTAAAACATAATGCTTCTGGATGAAAAATGGCTTACTCAGCTCTTTTGGCTTAATTTCGGTAATGACGTCACAGATGCCGGTTTCGGCTACTTGAAGAGCAGGGTTTGTGTTAAAATAGTGCTGCACTACAAAGGAAATTCACTTTGATAATTCTAGCTATCATTAAGTAAAAACATATTTACTGGAATCTATTTACGGCAATTTCTGAAGCCAAATATACAAATTGTCACTTTAGGGAGGAAGTAGATGAACTCTAGTTCCACCTATTGAAGGTAGCAATCCTAAAAATCAAAATTGACTCTTTAACAAGCCTTTTAATATGATTTAGGATTTGTGCCAGATCAGAGCCCCAATCTGCAGACGCTGCATTTCGGGGTGATTGCCTCTCATCAGTGCAGTGTATGGGATTCTGATCTGGCTGTATTAGACGCTAAGACGAGGTCTGGGGGAATAGCTGTTCTCCTTATGGACATCATACTGCCTACCAGCATGAGGAGCCGCAATGCTTGTCTGTGAAATATGCAATTTGTCACTTCAGTGAGGAAGTAGATAAACTCTGGTGGTGTAATGAGGAGTGATGAGCTTAGCCACATAGGATCCTGACATTGTGCTTTCACCATGCACGATGTCAGACGTAATGTGCCTGGTATATAGTGATAGGGAGGGAGGGAGAAAGGGAAAGGGCGGGTTTGGCTTAGAGTCAACAGGAGAGTAATAAAAATAAACCCAACCCCACACATTGATTCTGTGCTGCCCTAATGCTAATCTGCTTCACAGATTTCCCGGAGTTTGATAACACTGTTCTCTGCAATCATACATGTAATCATTGAAAGGTATGATGGTTGTGGCGCCTACTGGGACGGGGTACTCGGTGCCACACCGGGGTACTGCTGGGGATGTCACGGCGGTCCTGGACCGGACCGTGTCCCGGGTTCGCACAATAAAATGGGGTGTATTTACAGGGGATTTGGTTTGTTGTGACGCCACCCACGGGTTGTGGTCAGGGTGACCACCGCTGCTGCAGAACCACCGGGGATGATGTTTGGCAGCTTTAGATGGAACGGCTATCCGCAGGTAGAGCCTGGTTCCCCGAGGCAGTGTAATTGAAGTCTGTGATGGTTGTTATAGATGTTGCAGGAAAGGGGATGATAGTGGAGACGGTGTTGCTTATGGGGGTGATCAGGGCTGGAGTACAAGGATCACACAAACTCACGGTTTTTGTAGTTTTCCAAGTCTTTACTTTGCAGATGGTAAAAGCAGAGTATTGTCCACGGAGTCTGTACCGGGGTCGGGTTGCTCCCACCCTGACCGGGCCCTTGGCTTCCCACTCCTGTGCTTTGTGTGTGGCCCTGCTGCCGCCTTTAGCTGAACTGCTGGCCCTGTCTCCCTTCACGGGTACCAATCTACTAGGCAACTTGAGTCTTCCGTGTCACTGACCCCTCCGTGTTGCTTTGTTATAGTACAGTGATGATGGTGGACCTTCACTATTCTGGTGTTCACTGTGCTGTCTGTTTCAGGCACAGCATCGGATCCAATATCCATCCTATGCGTTTCTCCGGGGTGAGTTCAGGGTAACTCCTTGTCCCGGGTGTGTTCCATTACTTTTCCTACTCCTTTCCTCAGACCCTGGCCGGCCTGGAAGTCGACAGTGGACCGTGGGTTGAGCTTAAGGGTGCCGTCACACGGGTCAATTTTGGGAACGATATTGTTAGCGATCACATGCACGCGCGATCGCTAACAATATCGTTCAGATTGCTGGTGAGCTGTCAAACAGACAGACTCACCAGCGATCAATGAACCAGAGACATCGTGGAAACGATTTAAATATCATTTCCACGATGTCTTGCTCCCGCTGCCAGCCTGCGGTAAGCAGGAGCAGGCTGGTCTCCAAGGTAAACTGCGGGTATCTAGGCAGCGCACGCTGCCTAGATACCCGATGTGTACCTTAGCTACCAGCCTCCTCCGCTCACCGACTGGTATCTAAGGTACACAGCGGGTAACTAGGGTCCCTAGTTACCCGCTGTGTACCTTAGATACCAGCCGGTGAGCGGAGGAGGCTGGTAACTAAGGTACACATCGGGTATCTAGGCAGCGCGCGCTGCCTAGATACCCGCAGTTTACCTTAGATACCAGCTCCCAGCGCTTGTGAGAGAGGCGCTGGGAGCTGGCTTATCGGTCGTCTGCCGGTGTCACACGCAGTGATGCTGCGTGTCTACCGGGCGACGAACGATTGATTTGAGGACAGGACCTCAAATCAAACAATGAACGATCAGCCGACTGATCGTTCATTGTTTGTAGTGTCACACGCAACGATGTCGTTCCGACATCGTTCAAGCGTCACAAAACACGTGACTTTTGAACGATATCGGCAACGATATCGTTATGTGTGACGGTACCTTAAGGCAGCTCCTTTGCTCCCAGGTCCTTTCCTCAGTCCTCTCAGGAACTCAACTCCAACAAACTGACTAACTGTCACTCCTACTCTGAGGTAAACAACATTAGCTCCTCCCACTCTTGCATGTGCCACTTAAGCTCCACCCACCACTCTGCTCTTCCCCTATTCCTAGTGTACTGTCCAGTGTTGTGTGGTGTGGTGAGCTAACCCTTTGTGTTGTTTCTGTGGCTCATTAACCCTTGGGGTGCCACAATTGCACTCAGTATCCCAGTGCCTGTTAGTCACTGGCTTCACTTTATAACCCTAAAAGCTGCTGGTTGGTTCATATTGTATTGTGTGCCTGTGTACCACACTAAGCAAGTAGAACAGAAAGAGAAAAAGAGAACTCACTGAGGACTTGAGAACCAAAATTGTTGAAAAATATCAGCAATTCAAAGTTTACAAGTCCATCTCCAAAGGTCCTGATGTTCCTTTGTCCAGAGTGTGCAACATAATCAAGATGTTTACAGCCCATGGCACTTTAGCTCATCTTCCTGGACATGGATGGCAAAGAAAAATTGATGAAAGGTTGCAGTGCTGGATAGTCCAGATGGTGGATAAATTTCAAAGAAATTCAAGCTGACCAGTAGGCTCAGGGTGCATCAGTTGCAGCTCAAACTATCAATATGTGAATGAAATAAAACGCTATGGCAAGAGACCCAAGAGTAGTCCACTGCTGACACAGAGATATTAAAAGCTAGACTGTAGTTAGCCAAAATTTAGATGAGTAAGTAAATTGTTTTTGAAAGAGCGTCTTGTGGACAGATGAGACCAAGATAGAGATTTTTTAGTAAACCACATCACTTTACTATTTACCAAAAATGGAATGTGGCCTACAAAGAAAAGAAAACACTACCTACAGTGAAATATGGTGGAGGATGAAAGATATTTTGGGTGTGTTGACCATGGGAAGGGCATCATGATATCTGAAGAATACCTAAGGATTTTGGGTTGCAATGTAGTGCCCAGTGTCAGAAAGCTGTTTTTGCATTCTAGGTATGGGTCATTCAGCAAGACAATGATCCCAAACATGAGAAGACCCCAGAAATAGATGGAAACAGAGTGCTGGAGAACTCTGAAGTAGCCAGCAATGAGTCTGTATCTGAATCACATTGAACACCTGTGGAGATAACTTAAAATTGCTGTAGGAAGAAGGCACCCTTCAAATATGAGAAACCTGAAGCAGTTTGTATAAAAAGAGTGGTCCAAAATTCCAGTTGAGAGGTGTAAAAAGCTTAATGATGGTTATATGAAGAGATTGATTGCAGTTATTTATTCCACAGGGTGTGTAACCAATTATTAAGTTGAGGGAGCCAATAATTTTGTCCAGGCCCATTTCAGGAGTTTGTATGAAATTATATCCAATTTGCTTCTTTTTATCTTTTGTTTGTGTAAATCCAATACATCCAAAGGAAGGTCTGGCTGTCACAGACCTGTTACTTTTTTCTTTAAGAAGCCCCCACACTCTGCACTCATTACCTGTATTAATTGTCCCTGTTTGGACTTGTTACCTGTATAACAGACTCCCGTTAACAATACACTCAATCAATCCAAACTGTCTAACATGGCCAAGACCAAAGAGCTGTCTAAGGACACTCTGGACAAAATTTTAGGCCTGCACAAGGCTGCGATGGGCTACAGGACAATAGGCAAGTAGCTTAGTGAGAAGGCAACAACTGTTGGTGCAATTATTATAAAATGGAAAATAACAAAAGATGACTGTATATCTTACTTAAGGTACCATTACACGATAAGATATCATGAACGATATCACTCAAACGTCACGGGTTTGAAGGCGTTGAAACAACATAATTAGGACATCGTTGCTTGTAACACCGAGATACGACTACGATAAATCGTTGGATCATTGATCGCAGATTTGAGAACATGTTCTCAAATCAGACGATCCACGATCAGCCAACCTGTTGCATTGTTCTGTGTGACACCGTGATAATGATGTGGTTCACGACTTCGCCCATTCACATCAATGAACAAGTATCATTCGCTGAGTTGTGCGAACGATACCTGCTCGCTGGATTGTTGGTGCGTGGTCCACGATATCTATACGTGTGACATCTCACAAACTATGTCTAAACGATCTCCTAACTACTGCGCGCCCCCAACATCGTTAGTGAGATCGTTACAACATTGAAGCGTGTAACGGTAACTTTAGTCTGGGGCTCCATCTAAGATCTCACCTAGTTGGGTAAGAATGATTCTGAGAAAGGTCAGGAATCAGCCAAGAACTACATATGAGGACCGCAGGGCGCACAAGATCCCCGTGCTAACATCATTACATGTCCAGGCACGTTTGAAGTTTGCTAATGACTTTCTGGATGATTCATGGAAGAAGGTCATGGGGTCAGATAAGACTAAAATAGAACTTTATTGGTATCAACTCCACTTGTCATGTTTGAAGGAATAAGAAGGATGAGTGCAACCCTGAGAACACCATCCAAACTGTGAAGAATGGAGGTAGAAACATCATAGTTTGGGGTTGCTTTCTGCAAGGGGGACAGAACAACTGCACCGTATTAAAGGGAGGATGCATGGCGTCAAGTATCATGAGGTTATGGCTAACAACCTCTTTCCCTCAATAACAGCATAGTAAATGGGTCATAGCTGGGTTTTCCAGCATGACAATTATCTGAAACACACAACCAGGTCAAATAAGAAGTGGCTCCATAAGAAGCATTTCAATGTACTGGAGTGACCGAGGTCTCCAGATCTGAACCCAGTAGAAAATCCTTGGAGGGAGCAGAAACTCAATTTTTCCCTGCAACAGCCTCAAAACCTAAAGATCTGTATGGATGAGTGGGCCAAAATCCCTGCTGCAGTGGATGCAAACTTGGTGAACTACAGGAAATGTCTGACCTCTGTAATTGCAGAAAAATGTATCTGTACCAAATATTAAGTTCTGTTTTTCTATTACATCAAATCCTTATTTCATGCAATAAACTTCAAATGTTTCATGATTTAAAAGGAACCTGTCACGCCCTTTGGGCATTTTAAACTGTGCCCACCAGCATTAACATAATGTAAATGGGGTTCTTGTAACCCCTCTATGTGCCCAGACGTCCCCCTCATACCTGAGAAATCAACTTTTATTCTCTGTCGCCCAGCATCCTATTAGGTGTGGGAGGTATGCTCTCTGAATCTGGTGAATTAAGTCCTTGTCACCCATTGCCAGCAAAACCCGCCTTGCAGTTTGAAAATTCCCGCCCCTCCTATGGATGCTGTGCTGAGTGACAGGCACACTCGCGTCTGCGCAGTGGAGCGGGTCACCGTCTACTCCATTGAAGATAGTGCCGAGTTCTCGTGAGATTTGTGAAGTCTGGCAAGACTTTGGCACTTCAATGGATGAGGACAGCGACACACTCCACTGTGCAGACACTAACGCTCCTATCACTCAGTAAGCCGTCCACAGGAGGGGCGGGAATTTTCAAATTGCAAGGCGGGTTTTGCTAGCAAGGGGCGGCGAGGACCTTATACACCGGGACCAGAGAGCATACCTCTCGGACCTAATAGGATGCAGCGAGGCAGAGAATAAAAGTTTATTTCTCAACATCATACAAATTGATTTTCTTGATTTTTTGGGATTCTGTTTAAGCATACCTACTATAAAAATTACTGACCCCGCCCACGTTTGTAGATGGGAAAATGTGCAAAAACAGCAGTGTATCAAATTGTTAGTAACTTATTTTCCATACTATATATATATACATATATATATATATATATATATTATATATATACAATGCCTTGTGAAATTATTTGTCCCCCTCGAACTTTTCAACCTTTTGCCACATTTCAGGCTTCAAACATAAAGGTGTAAATTCTAATTTTTTAGTGAAGAATCAACAAGTGGGACACGATCGTGAAGTGGAATGAAATTTATTGGATATTTAAAATTTTTTAACAATTAAAAAACTGAAACGTGGGGTGTGCAATATTATTCGGCCCCCTTGAGTTAATACTTTGTAGCGCCACCTTTTGCTGCGATTACAGCTGCAAGTTGCTTGGTATGTGTCTCTATCAGTTTTGCACATTGAGAGACTGAAATTCTTGCCCATTCTTCCTTGCAAAACAGCTAGAGCTGAGTGAGGTTGGATGGAGTGCGTTTGTGAACAGCAGTTTTCAGCTCTTTCCACAGATCCTCGATTGGATTCAGGTCTGGACTGTGACTTGGCCATTCTAACCTGGATACATTTATTTTTGAACCATTCCATTGTAGATTTTGCTTTATGTTTGGGATCATTGTCTTGTTGGAAGATAAATCTCCGTCCCAGTCTCAGGTCTTTTGCAGACTCCAACAGGTTTTCTTCTAGAATGATCCTGTATTTGGCTCCGTCCATCTTCCCAACAATTTTAACCATATTTCCTGTCCCTGCTGAAGAAAACCATGGTCAAACTATGATGCTGCCACAACCATGTTTGACAGTGGGAATGGTGTTTGATGGTGATGAGCTGTGTTGCTTTTATGCCAAACATATCGTTTTGCATTGTGCCCAAAAAGTTTGATTTTGATTTCATCTGACCAGAGCACCTTATTCCACATGTTTGGTGTCTCCCAGGTGGCTTGTGGCAAACGTCAAACGAGACTTTTTATGGATATCTTTGAGAAATGAATTTCTTCTTGCCGCTCTTCCATAAAGGCCAGATTTATGCAGTGTACGACTGATTGTTGTCCTACGGACAGACTCTTCCACCTCAGCTGTAGATCTCTGCAGTTCATCCAGAGTGGTCATGGGCCTTTTGACTGCATCTCTGATCAGTCTTCTCTTTGTTAGAAATGAAAGTTTAGAGGGACGGCCGGGTCTTGGTAGATTTGCAGTGGTCTGATACTCCTTCCATTTCAATATGATCGTTTGCACAGTGCTCCTTGAGGTGTTTAAAGCTTAGGAAATCTTTTTGTATCCAAATCCGGCTTTAAAGTTCGCCATAACAGTATCTCAGACCTACCTGGTGTGTTCTTTGGTCTTCATGATGCTCTCTGCACTTGAAATAGAACCCTGAGACTATCACAGAGCAGGTGCATTTATACGGAGAATTGATTACACACAGGTGGATTCTATTTATCATTATCAGTCATTTAGGACAACATTGGATCATTCAGAGATCCTCACTGAACTTCTGGAGTGAGTTTGCTGCACTGAAAGTAAAGGGGCGAATAATATTGCACACCCCACGTTTCAGTTTTTTATTTGTTAAAAAAGTGTAAAATATCCAATAAATTTCGTTCCACTTCACGATTGTGTCCCACTTGTTGTTGGCTCTTCACAAAAAATTATAATTTATATCTTTATGTTGGAAGCATGAAATGTGGCAAAAGGTTGAAAAGTTCAAGGGGGCCAAATACTTTCACAACGCTATATATATATATATATGTGCACTTGTGTTCTAATCTTGGACAACCTCTTTATGGATGTCTTCACTCACCATTAGCTTATAGGTGTGACAAAGATGGATATAATTTATTTAGTTAAGTCACATGGTATGGTTCATACAAGAAATGCTTTGGATTACCAAGGATTTTTTCCCACAATATTTTATTGACTTATGTAGTAAATTTGCACTTAAATCACCCTGCCTATTATTATCTGAGTGGCACATTGCAACTTGTTTCTACAGTAAATTGCTCATATCCTTATATACAATGGTAAAACCACTAAATTGCTTGACGTATGATTTTTTTGTTCATTCCCATTAAGATATTCTTGAAAAGCAGGTTTTTCCACTTAACCTTGAACCTACAGTATAATGCCATTATTTGAAGCTATAATTCTACATAAGAGGAATAAAAACTTGAACTTCATGAACTTGACTGTTTTGTTTCCTGCAAATGTAAAGTGTTTTCTATGAAAACATCAAAGGTCCAGCAGAGACAGAATACCGTCTGAGATGGAGCCTTGTGGTGGAGACTTTTTGAGCGCATCTGGCAAAATGGTTGCAGCAAAGTACTAGTATGAATGTAAGTTAAAGGCTCTTTTATACTTACAGATCTGTTGTCTCTTGTGGCTCATTTTGTACAGACTGCTGCTCATTATCTTTTACTTTCTGGGTGGTGTCCTGGAAGAAAATCTGGTAAAACTGTATAATGCATTATGTTATATTTTTGGAATGGAATGTGACGTAAATGAAAACAACAGCGGAATTATTATTACATTTTTTGTCATTTCTATTAAAGGGAATCTATCGCCACATTTTACCCATCTAAACTATTAATATGGACATACAGATTTAGGAATGCTGAAAATAATCATACTTGTCTGCCTCATATCAGATGCCTTGTTATATATAAATCATCTTTTATCACTTTATGTAAATGAGCTGTTCTAGGCTTTGAGGTAGATGTTTCCCGGAAGATAACTCCACCTCCAGAGCTTATTATAAAAAGAAGGAGGAGTTACCAGTGTGAGGAGTGATGGCTGCTCTCTGCCCTCCTGATCTCACTATAGAGCTCTGTGTGATTATAACTGACACATCTGCAGGCTCCTCTCAGCTTCAACTTCCATTTCACTGGCAGACAGGGCTGCAATATTGTTGCGATACATCAGAGCTGCAAATGTGTATTTGCAAACAGTCAGATTTAATTTCTCCTGTTGTGGGTCAGTTACTTGTCTCACACTGGTAACTTCTCTGTTATTTATAATCAGCCTTGGAGGTGGAGCTATCTTCCAGGAAGTATTCGCCCCATAGCCTGGAAGAGGTCATTTATTTAAAGTGATAAAAGATGATTTCTCCATAATAAGGCATCTGATGTGAGGCAGACAGGGAGCACTTTTTCAGCATTCTATAACCTGTATGCTCATAGTAATATTTTAGATAGGTAAAATGTAGAGACAGGTTCCCTTTTACTAATTGTTGAAGACTAGCCACAAATATACTATCAGCCTTTAGATATAAATTTTTATTCCGCCATAGACACAATTAATTTTATGTTTAAAGGGTCTATCCGGGATTTATAAGAAAAAAATATGCCTAAGCATTAACAGACAGGTAGATGCCACCTAACTACCTGTTCTGCTTGACGCTGTTCCCTAACTTTCACCCCAGGTAGAGGGGACAGCATGGTGGGGTAAGTAAAGCAGCGGCTTCATTTTTGCTCTGATTTGTGGGAGGGGTGGTACAGCCGGTCTCCTGCCGATTGACAAATGGCTCCCTGCTACCTGATTGGGGGAGCCAGCTATCAATCAGTGTGATGTCCGCTCTGACGCTCGTCAACAGAGGGGAGAAGCAACCCCTTTGTTGACGTGATGCAGAGGTGTAACTAGGTTTTCTGGCACCCGGGGCAAGGATTTATTTTGGCGCCCCCCCCCCCCCCCATCACACCTGCCACCGCCAATTTTTATTTGATGAAGCACAGTATGCCTGCCTGATGTATACATATATAGAGGTATATATATATATGTATACATCAGGCAGGCACACTATAAGATATATATATGTATACATCAGGCAGGCACACACACTATGAGGTATAATACCTCATAGTGTGTGCCCGCGCCTTATGTATACATATATACATACCTCATAACTCTCTCTCCCGACTCCCAGCCCAGGACAGGCACAAATTCCCCCGCCCGCCCACCCACTCGCCCGCTTGCCTGTGTGTGTAGGTTACTTTATTGGGCAGACCGGACGATTTAGTCAGGACTCAGGAGGAGGAGGCAGGCAGGCTGCAGCAGCTCCTCTTCTTCTCTGTCCCACTGTACGCGCGACGCGCGCTCATTGCGTGCGGCGCGACGTGACCTGGGGGGGTGTTAACTGCTGCCAGGGGGCGGACCAGCAGCAAGGGTTGTGCACGTGCAGCACCGCCCGTGCACAACATGCAGGGCGGCGCAGAGGAGATTAGCGCCGGCGCTGCAGTTCCACCGCCGGACGCATGACCTGATGGTGGCGCTGGCGCCCCCCCGCTGAGCAAATGGTCCGGCTGCACCCCCTAGATACGCCCCTGACGTGATGTCAGTGGAAGCAACACAATCGCCAACTAAGACCACTCCATGTGGGCCGTGACTTGTGCCAGGCATAACAGGCATGTAGGTGGCATCTACAGTACCTGCCTCGTAGTGCTTAGGCAAATTTTTTTTTCTTAATACATACCGACTAACCCCTTTCATTTTACAATATAGAGATGGAAAAAAGCAGATGCCAATCAAACGGCAGCTTGCCAGAAATTCCTGGACAATCTTTAAAAATTGAATTTTTTTTCTAGAATCTGCGCAAATATAGATTTGTCCTTGATTTTTCTTTAGACTGTTTGCACAAGAAGATTGTATTTGGAATTATCAGCATTTTATAGCCCACAATAAATGCTGGAACTGAGTTCATATTTGTATATGATTAATAAATATGTATTCACTATAATCTTTTTAATGTATTATTGTTTTCCAAATTGTTGCATCAAAAGTGTCAAATATTGCTTTTAAAATGAAAGTTTACAGAATAAAAAACACCAAGAAAAACATTGCAATAATAGACCGTTTATGTAAAAAAGCTCATGTATGAATCTACCGTAGCTTTTGAAATGTTGGGAAAAATGTTTATTTATTTGCCCATGGTCACACCCAATACTGGAGAGCTGGTCAGTTGTGTTATTTGAAGTCGTGTGGTGCATGAGCCAACCCAAGCTCAACTATTTATCCAAACATCAACATCTCCTATACCATTCCCCTCAACCTCCTTCCAACTAAAATGTTATTGCCCAAAGCAGACAACCCAATGAATGCCCATGCTAGGGCACACAGTGATATTGTTATGGAATATGCCCCTTGTTCTTCGTGGTAACAGTTTGGAGATGTTGCTTTTGGGTTGGTTCTTGATGTATAATGGTATTTTTTACAGTTTAATTCAATTTGTTCTCAATGTTTTGGCATAAAATATATCAAAATATGTTTTTAACAGAGAAAGGGAAACTTTCATCATGAAAATGCTGACAAATCTACTGGCATCAGATAAGCAGATTGATATATAGATTTTTTGGTAACGATTCAGCATAACTTGTAACAGATTGATTAAAATTTCTCCAAATTCTGATGGCCGCTTTACACGTCCCAATATCTTTCTGATATTGGATACTACGGCACGGGAGCGCGCACATTTTTGGCACTAGTCTAAGATTGCATAGGAGATGTTACACAGGGAGATATCGGCAAGCAACGCAACTGTGATGTATACGCCCCCTTGTACGAGCGACCCAGGGAACGACCATTTAACATGGGAGTGAATAAGGGAAGTTGTGCTCCAAATCGTTGTTAGGCCGTCACACAGCACGATCCTGCCACATCGTCCATCCAATATCGGGCAGTTGGAGAGCCTGCTCATTTCCCCAATGATATCGTTTTGGCATCGTTCTTGCATCGCATTGCTCATTTACACCACACAACGCATGAACGATATCGGGGCCAACGCACGAACCACGTGACTTTTTATCGTTGTTGGACAACGATGTCGGGACGTGTAAAGCGGCTATGAGTTTAGGAGCTCAGTGGGTGAAATGATTTAGTGAGTCAATATAATCATGGATACAAAGTAGCTGTCAATCACTTTATAGTTGTCAGTCAAGCTGGCTTCACACAACGTTTTTGGGGTACCGAGTCTATACGTTTTGAAACAGATAGACCGGGATCCGTTTTTGCCTCCCATGTATGCCTATGGTGCCGGATTGGTCATATATGGCCATTAGTTTGTGTGAATTCAGTCCGGGATCCATTTGTGTCCTGTTTTTTCCCGCACCCAGAATCGGAGACTGCTCCAATTTTGTGTGCACCAGACAAAAACGGACAGAAACTAATCTGGCGCGGTCCGGAGCACATAACATGGGAGTGTATGGTGCTGGATCCCGGAAAAACAGGATAATTTCCCGGATCTGGTTTTAGGTACTGCGCATGCTCAGAACAAATGCACTGGTCCTCCCAGCCCAATTTCTGTTCAGGGTCGATGTCTCTCTCTCTCTCTTTCCACAGCTGACATTACCATTATGTCCTATGGCTGCACCGATTGCCATGCACAAAATAGATCCTTCAAAAAACAGGATCCGGGAGCATAATTGCCATCTGTTTACACGAATCCGTGCCTGTCCATTTAGACCTTCAAAAATCAGGATCCACACGGACAGGCCTGATATAAAGGGGGCTTCACTAAGTAGGCTGAATGCTATATTTCCAATGTCAAGAACAAGCAGATACAGTATATAAAATGTACCTAACATCTGTCTTTCTTTTCCGATGTGGTATGATCAGACCATGTCCCTGTACGGTCAGACACATCCATTACACAGTACATAGCAGGGGTACATATATAACATTATCTCAGGACAGGAGATGTGGCATGATCAGACCATGTCCCTGTATGATCAGACACATACATTACACAGTACATAGCAGGAACACATGTATAAAATTATCTCAGAACAGGAACATTTTTTAAAACTCATCCAATTATGGAATTTCTTATTATTCCAACATTTATTGATTAAAATATACTTTAAAATGAGCTTCCTTTTTTGGAAAACTCCTTTATGGATTCCTGCTGTGCATGCCAGGATCCCACAGCAATGAAGTTCAGACCCAAACTTTTAATACAATTATTTTTGCAATTGAGAAGAGAAATGTATATTATAACACTGCATAGTTTAGTTTATGTTATGAATTGCATCACAAATTCAATAGGTTAGATTACGGCTCCTTACCTGTGCACTTGAAATATTGATTGATTCTTCATTAGCCTTTATCTCTCTAAGTAAAACAAATAACCCAATATTTTATAATATCATGCATGTAATTCAGAGCAATTACTTTACACAGTAGGTTCACCAAAAACTTTGAAGGCAACCTGTCATGTCCCAAAACACTATTAACCTGTTGATATAGAGGCAATCTGCAGGTTAATGGCGCCCTTAAACTGCCTCTGAACTGAAAGCCCGGTTACAGGGAGGACATGATCTTTATTCCTCCCAGCAGCCTCCGTCATAGAGGTGGTGTCATATCTGCTGAGCAGTGACTGAGGCCACATAGGCTCATCTCTTTGACTAAAAGCAGGATGTTAGGGGGAGGAATAAAGATCATTTCCACTTGATAGCCAGGCTTTCATTACAGTGGCTGTAAAGCTTTGAAAAGCTATTAACCTACACATTCACTCTAAAGGTGCTGGTTAATGGTGTTTGGGGACACGATAGCTTGCTTTCAGTTGTAAAGGTTTCATATGGCACAATATCAAAATAGGCCGATTTGAGTGATTTTATGATCTTGGATTATTTTAGACAAGTATTTATAGGAATTATAATAAGCATTACAACAGTATCAGACGACTCATAACCATGGCCTCTATTAAAGATTAGTATTTTGAATGCTACTGTTGATATAGCTTCTACATTGTCTTTTCCTAGCTGTATTGTATTATAATCATATTGGTTGATAAAGAGACCATGACCATTACTGTCTATTGGCCCTGACCTCTCTCAATTCACACTTGTAGGTGGAAATATACTATGTCTATGGGTGTATTCTACCAGATTCTGTTCTCGCACAACACTCAGACCCCTTGAATACGTCCTATTCTGATTCTTAACATACAGTCATATGAAAAAGTTTGGGCACCCCTCTTAATATTACTCTTTTTTTTTGTTTAAAATTGTTTTTTTGCAACAGCTATTTCAGTGTGATATATGTAATAACCAAAGGACACAGTAATATTTCAGGATTGAAATGAGGTTTATTGTACTAACCGAAAATGTGAAATATGCATTATTTCAAAAATTGACAGGTGCAAAAGTATGGGCACCTCAACAGAAAAGTGACATTAATATTTAGTAGATACACCTTTTGCAAAAATAACAGCCTCTAGTCGCTTCCTGTAGCTGTTAATGAGTTCCTGGATCCTGGATGAAGGTATTTTTGACCATTCCTCTTTACAAAACAATTCCAGTTCAGTTAAGTTTGATGGTCGCCGAGCATGGACAGCCCGCTTCAAAACATCCCACAGATGTTCAATGATATTCAGGTCTGGGGACTAGGATGGCCATTCCAGAACATTGTAATTGTTCCTCTGCATGAATGCCTGAGTAGACTTGGAGCGGTGTTTTGGATCATTGTCTTGCTGAAAGATCAATCCCTGGCGCAACTTCAACTTTGACACTGATTCTTGAACATTATTCTTAAGAATCTGCTGATACTGAATGGAATCCATGTGACCCTCAACTTTAACAAGATTCCCAGTGCCGTCATTGGCCACACAGCCCCAAAGCATGATGGACCCTCCCCCAAATTTGAAACTGGGTAGCAAGTGTTTTTCTTGGAATGCTGTGTTTTTGTGGCGCCATGCATAACGCCTTGTTGTATGGCCAATCAACTCAATCTTTGTTTCATCAGTCCACAGGACCTTCTTCCAAAATGAAACTGGCTTGTCCAAATGTGCTTTTGCATACCTCAGGCAACTCTGTTTGTGCCGTGCATGCAGAAACGGCTTCTCCCATACAGCTTCTCCTTGTGCAGTGTGCGCTGTATTGTTGACCGATGCACAGTGACACCATCTGGAGCAAGATGATGCTGCAGGTCTTTGGAGATGGTCTGTGGATTGTTCTTGACTGTTCTCACCATTCTTCTTCTCTGTCTTTCTGATATTTTTGTTGGCCTGCCACTTCTGGCCTTTACAAGAATTGTCCATGTGGTCTTCCATTTCCTTACTATGTTCCTCACAGTGGAAACTGACAGGTTAAATCTCTGAGACAACTTTTTGTATCCTTCCCCTGAACAACTATGTTGAACAATCTTTTTTTTAGATCATTTGAGAGCTGTTTTGAGGAGCCCATGATGCCACTCCTCAGAGAAGATGCAACTAGGAGAACAACTTGCAAGTGGACACCTGAAATAGCTTTTCTTATGATTGGATACACCCGGCTATGAAGTACAAAGCTCAATGAGGTTACCAAACCAATTTAGTGCTTCAGTAAGTCAGTAAAAAGTAGTTAGGAGTATTAAAATCATGAAAATCTGAAGGGTGCCCATACTTTGGCACCTGTCAAATTTTGAAATAATGCATATTTCACATTTTTGGTTAGTACAATAAACCTCATTTCAATCCTGAAATATTACTGTGTCCATCAGTTATTACATATATCACACTGAAATACCTGTTGCAAAAAACAAATTTAAACTAAAAAAAACAGTAAGATTAAGAGGGGTGCCCAAACATTTCATATGACTGTAGGATCAGAATACAACATGCCTTTAGTTTCATTGATCACATTAGAATCTGAGAGTCCTCAGTGGTTAATACCTTTTAATGGCACTGAAAAGATGGTAAGAAAGAGCAAAACAAGCTTTCGAGACACTGTGGCCTCTTCATCAGGCTTAATAATCTTAAGCTTGATGAAGAGGCCATAGTGTCTCGAAAGCTTGCTGTGCTTTTTCTTACCATATTTTCAGTGCCGTTAAAAGGGATTAACCACTGAAGACTCTCAGATTATAATATATTTTCTTCTATCTACACGGTACATACATTTTTCAGCTTACTGATCTTGTTCTCAGATACATGATTTTCACAGATGTGTTCATTGATCTATTACATCCAATGAGACCAGGTGATTGGACACCACAAAGACATTTCACTCAAATGTTTGAATGCTTCCTAAGGCCACATTCATGCATCCATATGACACGTCCTAGTGTTATCCATTTTGTTCTTGAACAGCACAACATCCCATAAAGTTTAATAGAGCCAAATACATGTCAATTTTAAAACGGACCCTTGTCTCCGGTCTAGGAAACTCCGAGCTGGACCTGTTCTCATCTCATCTGATCAGACTCATCCATTAAAATCTATGATAATGATACACGGATGAATCTAGGAACACACATTTTGTTCTTCAGTTCTTCATCCGAGTTTCATTTGTAGTGTAACTGTTACATTGTTAAGAGTCAAAGGACAAAAGCTTGGACAGTTTCCAGGAAAAAAGGAAAAAGAAAAACTTGATGCAACTAAGATGACACATGAGAAAAAAATCATTCCATTCATAATCTCGTCTAAATGAAAGACGTTTTCATCACTGGCACAAACGTTTTCTTTAAGAATGTTAGAATAGTTCAGTCAAAGGCTGATCAACATTTCTAAAAAGAATCAGAATTTTATAAATTATTAATTTATCCAAAGTAAATCCTTGTCCAAAGGGTCCCCCGTGCACCATCCTGACACCTTCCAGTCCTGGCACCTTTTTCTAAGCCTGCTCCCCCGACCAAGGATTGTTCCCTCCAGTCATTCCTATTTTAGGATTTACTTTGGATCAGGGTAAGAGCCTATATATTGTGTGCTTATAGGGATTTTGTGTATTTGCCTTGCCACGTACTAGAGGTGTTGGATTGGGCCATCACCTGGGTTTACCAATGGCAACCTTTGTGACAATCTGGGCTTCCTATGGATATACTGTATATAAGCATGTATTTTCTCATGGGACGCATTATGGAATATAATATCATTCTGATC
This sequence comes from Allobates femoralis, assembly GCA_033576535.1. Taxonomy (NCBI): domain Eukaryota; kingdom Metazoa; phylum Chordata; class Amphibia; order Anura; family Aromobatidae; genus Allobates; species Allobates femoralis. The sequence goes on from JARQOC010000002.1 coordinate 183,738,470, forward strand.
CTACATACATGCAAGTCCATAGAGTAAAGACTATAGTGTTGCCAGTTTATTTGGTTCATTTTTGTATATGGTGTGCCCATAATCATTGTTATATTGTATTAACAGGGGACCCTTTCCAAATTGGGGATTTGTGGTTTTGTGATGTTTTTAACTGTTTTTAGATGTACGTTCTTTGTCTTTAATGAAATTGATGATTCTTTGATACGCGCAATGGTGGTGTGCAGCTAAATTTTTGTCAATTCCTCCTCTCCTGTTGACGGCTTACTGTGAAAGGCCAAAACGTTGGATCAATTATCTGATTTATAAGCCTGCTCAACAAAAAAAAAAAAATATTTGAAGAGATTTCTTTGTTATGTGCCAAGGTTCTTTCTATTATCTATCTGCAGGAGAAGAGACGCTGTGTCAGGGATGCAGTGTCTCCGGATCGTGGGAACCTATCCCTAGTAACCTCCAAACACTGCTGTACAGGCTCTGTAGAAACATTGTTCAACATGTTCTCTCCTAGAAGCATTGCTAAATCTCCCTTTCTTCATACATCCAGAGTTCAATAGAACAAAGTATGACTTTATAAAGAAGCCGACAAGAAAAATATACATCTGTGTAAAAGCAGAGACATACTTTTTACATTAGGCTCCTTTCACATCAGCGCTTTTGGAAATTTGCCGCAGATCTGGCAGATTTACTATATCTGTTGCGTAACGGCTGCACTTGTGGCACACTTGCGGCAAGCCCCATTCATTCTTTATGGGATTTGCGGCAGGTGCAGCAAATGCATTTTTTGCCGCGATCTGGCACTTGCGGCAGTTGCGGCAGGTCAAAAAAATGCAGCTAGCAGCGTTTTTTCACCTGCCGCAACTGCCGCAAGTGCCAGATAGCGGCAACAAACGCATTTGCTGCACCTGCCGCAAATCCCATAGAGAATGAATGGGGCTTGCCGCAAGTGTGCCACAAGTGCAGCCGTTACGCAACAGATATAGTAAATCTGCCGGATCTGCGTCAAATTTCCAAAAATGCGGATGTGAAAGGGGTCTTAGATATCTCATGCACCTGTATGGACATCCTTTGCTCTTTACAAAACAGCTGTAATTTGACTATGTGCATGAGCCCTAGGTTTACTTTTCACTCACTTTTCGTGTTCCCATTGAATCATTTTCTGTTTTGTGTCACTCAGACAATCTTGTGCTTCGGACAATTGATCACGAATTTTCTGCAAATCAGATTCTAAATCTTGGTTGGTTCTTTTCAGCTTTTCATTCTCTGACTTTGTAACCTGTTCCATACTTCGTAGGTTGTAGAGTTTTTTTTCCAACTGTAACAACCAGCAATTAGATCTCATAATATGATTTATTATACCCAATTACATCTTTATTTTTAACTCAGAAATAGGCATGTTTGGAAATGTAGAAGAGGATGACTATGCAAGGCGCTAGTTAGAAGGTCTGTGTACATGAAATGGAAAATCTCTGTCTGGGCCTAGACATTACCCACACTGTATAGGATATGTAAGATTAAAGAGGACCTGTCACCCCCCTCCTGGAATTCAATCTAATAGCAGCACTGAATGCAGCATGTATGCTGCATTCAGGCAAGGGGTCCTCCATGTGTCTATGAGGTTTGTACCCCTAAATATAGCCTTTTGAAAACTCACAGTAAAAAGTCAAGAGGGCATTACCAGTGGCAGCAGTCAGCTCGCTTCCTGGAGGCCATTCCGGCCCCCTGCTTCTCTATTCTGCCCTCCTCCCTGTCCTCGCCGCCTCCTTGATGGTTTGTCATCTATCCTCGCTTGCTCCTGCGCCTCCTTGTGCTACTTCACACAGGTGCAGAGCGAGGTCTTTTTAGTGTCGGTCCCGCGCTCCTGTCCCGCTTCCCGCTCTGACGACAGCGCTTGTGCCCGCCCTGCTCTGTGTTATAACACGTTAGAGCGAGAAGCAGGACAGGTGCGCGGGACCGACACTAACAAGACCTCACTATGCACCTGCGTGAAGTAGCACAAGGAGGCGCAGGAGCAGGTGAGGATGGATGACAAACCATCAAGGAGGCGACGAGGACAGGTAGGAGGGCGGAACGGAGACGCAGGGGGTGGGAATGGCCCCCGGGAAGCGGGCTGAATGCTGCCACTGGTAATGCCCTCTTGACTTTTTACTGTGAATTTTCAAAAGGCTATAATTAGGGGTACAAACCTCACAGACACATGGGGGACCCGTTGCCTGAATGCAGCATACATGCTGCATTCAGTGCTGCTATTAGATTCATTTCCAGGAGGGGGGACAGGTCCTCTTTAAAGTATTGAGATATATCTCTAAGGGCTCGGGCACACTCTCCGAGTTACATCCGAGTTTGATGGACGAGACTCGGAACAGGCTGGAGCAGTCACCCTGAACGGCTTCTCTCTCTCTGGATGGGGAATGACAGCTGCTTGTGTTTCTGTGCAGCATCGCATTCCCTGTTCAGACAGGTAGAGGACGTTCAGGGTCACTGCTCCAGCCTGTTCCGAGTCTCGTCTATCAAACTCGGATGTGTGTGTCCGAGCCCTTAAGCTCAGTTATTTGTGCAACCATCATTTTTTTTTACTTAAAGCACCACTCCAGTGTTTCCTTATTTTTAGTGTTAACGTTGGGCTTTAAATCTAAGTCCCCTGCCCCTGCCCATTATACCTGCCTACAGAATAGTCAACCTTTTTTCGGCACCGCTGCAGCACCTCAGTGCCTTATCCTCTGACTGGCTGGAAGTCAGAAGTTACATCACAAGGTCTCAATGCATCTCTATGATAGTCAGAATGAGGCAACACCGAGGCTCTCATACAGATGTATTGAGTTGTGACATCTGGCGCGCTCCGTTAAACACTGAAGCTGCCAGCAGGTCAAAGATCACTGAAGACCAAGAGGAGCAACGCTGGAAACAGAAGACGGATGCAGGTGAGTATAAGACAGGGGGTAGGGATACTTACATTTAAAGCACCACTCCAGCATGGAAGTATAAGGAAAAGTTGGAGTAGTGCTTTCAGTGTACATATTTTGGGCTAAAAATTATTTTTGCCACTGGGTTTCATTAAAAAATATTGTTCCAATCATCTTTTCTAGCCTTTGTGTTAAATTGTATTTTTGGCTACAGAATCAGTTAACTGAGACTCCATCAGTGAGCTAATTCTGACATGAGTGCTTGTAATTCTTTTACTTGTCTTTTTCTGAGCTCCTCTCAGTTGATTTACAACCACAAACCACATCAAAGATCAATGTCTTGGGGAACAAAAAGCCAGTACCAGTTAAGATATGGTCAAATATTTTATAAAATTCAATTGAAAAAGTAATGTTTAGGCCCAAATACATGCATTTAAATAAAAATAATCCCCAAAAGGTGGACATCTTCTCTAATTGATAAAATAATTAACAGCAATCTAATATATAAAGCTGAATATATGTATGTATATGGCATAGCTTCACCCACTCCACATACCACACCCAGTCCACATAACCATGCCTGCTCCATATGGCCATGCTCACTCTACATAGCCATGCCCACTTCACAGCCTGCATCTCCACATATCACCATCTCTTCCACATAGCCACCCAGAACTATGTAGAGGGGTGGAGCTATGAAGGAGCAGGGCTATACACGGGACACTATGAAAATGGGTTGGGTTTATTGGGACAGGCAAAGCTATGAAGGGGTGGGGCTACTGGGTGAGGCAGGGCTATGATACATACACACACATACATACATTACCAGCAATATTACCATATATGGGCGATATTACCAGAAATGGGCATTACAACCACATATGGGCATTACCCCTGGGCAACGCCATGCTCTACAGCAGGGGTCTCAAACTCCAGGCCTAGAGGGCCGCACACAGTGCAGGTTTTCAGGATTTCCTTAGAATTTGACAGTTGGTCATTTGATTACCAACTGTCAAATGCTATGGAAATCCTGAAAACCTGCACTGTGTGCGGCCCTCGAGGCCTGGAGTTTGAGACCCCTGCTCTACAGCTAGTATTTTATAATAACTATAGTTGATAGGTATTATATTACATTCATTTTTTAATTACGTTGTTTTACATATGAATGTTTTATTTGCAATTTAGATATCTTTTTCTATTTGGAGGTCTTACTTCATTTTGAACAGAAATCAGCTGCTGCACTTCTTTATTTTTCACCTCTATGGTATTCTTCATTTCTTGATTGTGGATACTGCTTCGGTTTTTACTCTAGAAAAGGAGTGTTAATAAATATAGAATTCTTTCACTTAATTTTTATACTTCACATAGCCCCAGATCTTGCCATCGGGAAAAATTGCATTGTTTCAGGGTTATTATAAATATTGGCATTTTTTGCTGTTTTTGCTTACACCTAGAACTGACACAGGTATTCTTTTAAAAGAAGAAATGTAGATTATAATTTCATATACATATTTCTCTATCCTTGTGGTATATAAAATTGTTAATGACCTCTAATTTGACCATCCTAATCAATGGATACACATAGGTAAGGGGCTCTAAGGAAATTAGAGATATTGTCTATGTGCATATGTACAGCTAGAAAAAAAAAGGGGTTTGGTGCACTGATAGCCAGCTGAAATAAAATGGATTGCTCTTATTGAGATTAAACAAAATAATAATCTTGTAGTTGTGATACCTTTCAATGACTAACAAATATAAAAGTAAATGATGTTACAAAGCAAGTTTTCGAGACTTCTCACGTTTCTTCAGCATACCATGCCTGGTGAAGAGACGTGAGAAGTCTCGAAAGCTTGCTTTGTAACATTAATTACTTTATTTTTGTTAGTCATTAAAAGGTGTCACAACTACAAGTTTATTATTCTGTATGCACAACTATAAACTTTGTGAAGGTCTCAGCAGTCAGGTCCTCTTATTATGTGTTTTCCTTGTCCTTCTACATTTCCGTATCAAGGCAGAGAGTCAATTGTGAAGTAGACGTACAAGTGCGCAATGACTCCTGTTCAAGCAAGTGTTTCTAGATGCCATCCCCTCACTGGAATAAACAGGGTCACACATTATCTAGGGTAAATTTTTAGTATGATTTCTCCCTTTATTAAATACCTTGATACCCTGGTACATTGAGACAGGGATGCATGGCCACCAGCCCTACCCTTAAAATCATGGGATCATCATTCCTCTAATGGGTTGGGTAAATTTGGTGGGATCTTTAATGATTAAAAATAGGTTTGAAGTGGGCAACTTTTTTTTCAGTAAGATATCCTTTTTTTTCCTCTATAATGCTATTTTGAAAAGTATTGAATTCAACAGTATGACATTATTAACTAGTGAACACTCAAAAATATTTTTCATAATTTTAATGAAAATGGAAAATATCTCCTACCTCATTGGCTAATCTCTTAATTTCTTCGCGCATTTGTTGTTCCATTTCTTCATATAGACGCTGTACTTCTGCATTGTGTTCAGTAATCCTCCTGTAGAAAATAGGTATTTTAAAGGTAAAAATATATATGCAATAATATAGTGTGAAACTATGTAAATTCATGGTTTGTAGTATTTGTATGCTTTGTAGTTACACATTTTTTACTCTCCATCAAATATGTTTTCATATAAAGACCAAATAAACACAATAAAGCTCATTCTGATTTGTACAACACTTATTATATTGCTTAATGAAACAGTACAGGCTTAATAGAAGGTGTATTTTATAATTTGTGTATATGGCTTAGGGCCCTTTCACATCAGCGGTATTTTCAAATCGCGGCAGATGCGGTGAAAAAAACGCATCTGCCGCGATTACCGCATAACCGCGACACTTGCGGCACACTTGCGGCAAGCCCCATGCAATGTCTATGGGGCTTGCAGTAAGGGTGCGGAAGGTGCGGCAAGTGCGGTTTCGGCACTTGCGGCAGGTGCGGCCGCAAAAAAAAACCGCTGCTTGCAAGTGTCGCGGTTATGCGGTAATCGCAGCAGATGCGTTTTTTTCACCGCATCTCCCGCGATTTGAAAATACCGCTGATGTGAAAGGGCCCTTAAGAAATTAGGTCTTACGAAAATATGTCTTAAGAAAAGATGCTGTAAATAAAAGTATATTAAACTCACTTTTTTAACATGATTTCCAGTGTTTCTTTTTCTTTTTTGGCTTCTTTGATTTGATTTGTGACTTTTGCCAAAAATTCCTCTAGGTTTTCCAACAAATGAGGTTCTTCACGTCCGAGTTTGGTCCACAGTTTCCAGATCTCAGTTTCACTTGAAAAACAGAAACAATATATTGTTTTTTCTCCCTAATTTTAGAATTGATTTGTTTATTGATTCAGTGCATCTATAGTAAGAAATTGTAGAATATACCATTCTGTTTATACAGCTTTTTTTACAGGTTTAAACGTTTCCATGGTAACAGACTACAAATCAAGTCTGTGAGTAGTCTGATCCCACAGCCATGTGTACTATAGTTCCGATTTGCCGTACAAGCTAATTAATAAAACAGTTCAAGTCCAGCCCGTTTTCAAGGTTTTAAAACAAAATCTCATTAGGATGTTCACATAAATTTTGCCCCTATTTTTGAGATACATGGGGCTTAATTTTTAGATCATTTTTATGTTCCTTTTTTCTTATATTGGGAAGGAAAAATAGGAGATGTTTGACAATAATTTTTTACATAATTTATTTTTTATGATTTTACAACCTCTGTTGAACTCACAAGAACATCCTCTTCCTATTTATATATTGGACATTTATTTTTCCACTGGGCAAATCTAGAAACAGCAATTTGGAGTGCTGGTGTTTTTTTACTTTCTTCTTTTCAAGTTTTCTTTTATTTATTCATTCTTGATTTTTTTCATCTACCGTATTTATTTTTAATGTATTCACACACTGTGCCCTCCATAAGGTCTAATGAGACTTTTGGAGAGCATTTTTACATGTTATCATATTCTTTTAATATCAATTCTCCCTGAAACTTGGGTTCCCACTTACAAGGCTTCATATCAGAACTGATTATCTTGTAGCAGCTCTTGCTCTCCCAACATCCAACAATCATATGATCACTTGTTCCAGATTGTGATGTGCAGGCCAGGTCTTTTTTGTGATCTGACTCCCTTGGCTTTGCTCACTAGCATAGGCCAGTTCTTTTGGATCCTAAATGGATCCCTACTAAACATTTGTTCACCCCAGGTGAACACATTTAAGATGATGTTAATGCTGGTGAGATCCTGGCCACTAATGACTGAAACCCTGGCCACGTGACAAGAAGCCAATTAAATTGATGAATGGGTGGGGTTTTGCTTGGATGGGCTGTGTTTTGTTTGTCAATCATCATAATTTTATGCATCTTAAGAGCCAGTAAGATGATTTAGTGGCTCTCACTGGGGTGCTGGCTCCCATCATTCACTGCAGGGAGCTTGATTTTTTTTGTCTCACATCATTCCAGAATGACCCATTGCTCCAGAGAAGGAAGCTCAGTTTATGCTTCCTAATCTGTATCCAAATCACTTATATTTATAGAAATTGGCAAGACAGATATAGTAATGAACCATTTTTGCCTTCTCTGTTGGGAAGCCTGATGTGCCTGATACCAGTCTCCCCATCCCCAGAGCTAAATAATCTTGTGCAAACAGCTTTCTCTGTGTCAGAATAGGGTAAAGGGAAAAACGCATATACTTTAAAGGTCTATAGTCAGGACAGGTCTGCTTATATAGATTTTATTAATAGTTATTTCAAACTCAAAAAGAAAAATTTAGCTTTTGTTGAATATGAAGTCCAGACAAATCATCTACATGTAATAGGCTAGCGTATCTTATTCCAGTTTGATAAAAGGAGATAATTTAAAGGGAACCTATCAGCTAGTTTATGTTCGCTGGCTATCATTGTCTGTACATGCAGCTTCATAGTCCTATTCTAACCATCCCTGTCTGAGCTCATGGTGTAATGGTAAAGGTGCAAAAAAGCATTTATACACTTACATTCATGTACCTTGCGGTACCGGATCTGGTTCCCATAGGCGCCCATGTTAAAAAAAAAATGTGCTCAAAACCGGATCAGGATGGAAAAAAAAATGCAAATGTGATCCTAGCCTTAATGAAAGTAAAGCAAAATCCTCACTCTTCAAACACATTGTGGGCTCCAAGCTGCTCCATAAAGGACTTAAATTGTTTCCTCTCCTCTGTGTCTGTTTCCTCTGAAGACAGAGAATGAGGAAACTCTGTCATTCTCTTTGTCGATTTTCTTTTCCTTGTTTGACTCCACTGGCTGCCCCTTGAATTCATGAGGTTTTCTAAAATACATAGAGAAAGCTAATTCATTATCCAAGGCAAACACATTAACTGATGTCATGTGTAAGATGTTATCACATGGCGGATAGACTGGAACCAGTTAGGTAAAAAATAATCAGAACAGGTAGTGACTCAACCAGAGGGTCGTAATGGTTTCATAATAAGTTTTCATTCTTCTTTGGTTAAATTTCCAGTTAAATCGTTTTATGGCCATGGTGAATCTAATAAGCTACATCATGAGTCATGGCAATTGTCACATAACATCTTTCCTAAGCTGTCTTGGAATTGATCCAAAACAGAGGTGAAATATAATGGAATGATTATAGTTCTCATCCTTCTAGGATTCGATCTTGCATAAAGTCAAAAAGACATGAAAAACTTCCAAATGTAAACTGGGCTAGATACAAGATTTCACAACTACTAGTACAAATTAGTAGCATACTGGCAACAAGATGATTTTACATTTGCATTCAGTGAGGCGGCACACTTCTAGTTGGATTCTAGCAGGGAGTAGGCTAGGCATGTCACATACTCTTGGCTATGACTACCATTTCCGACTCTGAAATTGGCAAATCCTCACAAAGCACAATGGGAGCAATGTGCGTATTCACAAGTCTGCAGTCACATAGAGTGATTTACCGTATATACTCGCGTATAAGCCGAGTTTTTCAGCCCAAAAATTGGGCTGAAAAGTACCCCCCTCGGCTTATACGCGAGTCAGTGTGGGGGCTGCTGTATACAGCGGTATAAAGCAGCCCCCGCATCCCCAGTAATGCAGGGCCCCCCCCCTCATGCTCCGGTCACCTGTAAAGCAAGTTATACTTATCAGTGTCCCGCTGCCGTCCGCGCCCGCATCTGCCGACATCGCGATCCTCCATCTTCATGCATCTTCTTCCTGCTTCTGTGCGCGTCGCAGGCAATGACGTCATTACCGGCGACGCGCACAGGAAACAGGAAGAAGTTGCATGAAGACGGAGGATCGGGATGTCGGCAGATGCGGGCGCGGACGGCAGCGGGCACTGATAAGTATAACTTGCTTTACAGGTGACCGGAGCATGAGGGGGGGGGGCCCTGCATTACTGGGGCTGCCTGTATACTACCACTGGGGCTGCTGTATATAGGGGCCCTGCATTACTGGGGCTGAAATACCACTGGGGCTGCTGTATATAGGGGCCCTGCATTACTGGGGCTGCAATACCACTGGGGCTGCTGTATATAGGGGCTGCAATACCACTGGGGCTGCAATACCACTGGGGCTGCTGTATATAGGGGCCCTGCATTACTGGGGCTGCAATACCACTGGGGCTGCTGTATATAGGGGCTGCAATACCACTGGGGCTGCAATACCACTGGGGCTGCTGTATATAGGGGCCCTGCATTACTGGGGCTGCAATACCACTGGGGCTGCTGTATATAGGGGCTGCAATACCACTGGGGCTGCAATACCACTGGGGCTGCTGTATATAGGGGCTGCAATACCACTGGGGCTGCAATACCACTGGGGCTGCTGTATATTGGGGCTGCTGTATACACCACTGGGGCTGCAATACCACTGGGGCTGCTGTATATAGGGGCTGCAATACCACTGGGGCTGCTGTATATACCACTGGGGCCTGCTGTATATCATACTGCTGGGGCCTGTATACCACTGCTGGGGGCTGTATACCTGTGCTGGGGTCCACCCTCGGCTTATACGCGAGTCAATAGATTTTCCCAGGTTTTGGGGGCAAAAGTAGGGGGGTCGGCTTATACACGGGTCGGCTTATACACGAGTATATACGGTAGATTTAGGGTGGAGGCACATTATCATGCATCAAAAATGCCGCGTTTTTGATGCATGACAGTGATGCGAGTGCTGTGCGTGTTTGTGGGTGTGTATGGTGCGAGTATGGTGCGTGTGGTGAGTGTGGCTGGCTGTATGCATGTTAGTGTGCTGTGATTGTGAGGTGTGAATGCATGTGTGCTGCGTGATTGTGATGCTGTCTGTGGTCCTTCAGGACCACAGACAGCATTTGTCGGGAATAGAAACTCGCCGGCTGTCAAAGCCGGCAAGTTTAAATTTCCCGCTGTGCTGTACAGTAAGCTATCATCTTGTACCACTGTGACAGCAGCGGTACAAGATGTTTAGCTAAGACAATGCTGATTGTAGTAAAAGAATGTAGTCTGGGGTTATTTTACTGATTAACCCCCTCAGCATCCTCTGGACCGTATGTGTGCACAGAGGATGCTGAGAGGCTCTAAACCCAGTGCTGAAGGGGTTAATATGCAGCTGGTGTAGTGACACCATGTATGTGGAGAATGTCCTCACTCTCTGCAGACATGATGTCATTACACCATGTGTGTGAAGGGGTTAATTTTTATGTATAATAGCTTTAAAGAACTGTCGGGAAAGCCGGCTTTTGTTACTGCCTATGGGGAGCTGTGGCTTCAGCACCATGAGAGGGGACAGCTCCCCATAGGCAGTAACATAAGCCGCCTCTCCCGACAGTTCTTTAAAGCTATTATACATAATAATTAACCCCTTCACACACATGGTATAATGACACCATGTCTGCAGAGAGTGAGGACACTCTCCACATACATGGTGTCACTACACCAGTTGCATATTAACCCCTTCAGCACTGGGTTTAGAGCCTCTCAGCATCCTCTGTGCACACATGCAGTCCAGAGGATGCTGAGGGGGTTAATCAGTAAAATAACCCCAGACTACATTCTTTTACTACAATCAGCATTGTCTTAGCTAAACATCTTGTACCGCTGCTGTCACAGTGGTACAAGATGATAGCTTACTGTACAGCACAGCGGGCAATTTAAACTTGCCGGCTTTGACAGCCGGCGAGTTTAAAGCGTTTTTGCCTGCACACTCGCACAATGTGCTGTATGGGGGCGAGATTTTCTCGCCCCCACACATGCATTGCCCTCACGCGCGTCAGAATCGCGTGCAATCGCAGCATGCTGCGATTGCACTCGCTTCTGACTCTCAGTGCGAGTTAGGTGCGGGGGACTCGCACCAGTGTGCCCTGCCTGATAGGGCAACACTGGCCCGAGTGCAATGCATTTTTTTCACGCATTGCACTCGCGTGAGTCTCACGCCAGTGTGCCTCCACCCTTAGACCGGATAACCCCCTTAAATTCAGTTTTATTGATTGAGGCCACAAACGTCAAGTCAGAATTTGAACAGAAGTATGCATATCGCATACAGTGGGATGCAAAAGTTTGAGCATCCCTCGTCAAAATTACTATTATTGTGAACAGTTAAGCATAAGCAACTTGAAGATGAAATAAGATGGAATATGAAATAAAGTTAAAGATGACACATTTTAGACTAAAAAAATATTTTCATCTTTAACATTTTAAAAATTACAAAGTGTTTTGAGGTCTAGCCACATATTTTCAATGGTATTTAGATCAGGAGACTGTGAAGGTCATTGTAAAACCTTCAGATTGTGCATTTTGAGGTAGTCTATTGCAGATTTTGACATGTGTTTTAGATTATTATACATTTTTAGAAGCCATCATCTTTTCAACTTCAGCTTTTTCTACAGATGGTGTTATGTTTAAAGAATTTGTTGACATTTTCTTGAATCTATTCTTTCCTCTACCCATGAAAATTTCCACTTGCCATTGGCTTGAACACAACCTCCCGAAGACTGGTGTCACACTTGAGCCCTGGATCTGTTAAAACCATGTTTTTCCAAGTTGAAAATGTTGAAAAACTGACCCGTTAACGGATCCATAGGCTCCAATGCACAAAACGCAGTGTCAAAAGTGCACTGAAAAACGCTATGTGTTTTTGAGACTGCAGTAAAAAAACGCTTAGCGTTTTTTTAACTTGGGGCCCTATGGGAAACACATCCGTTAACTCATGGGACATATTGGTACCATGAGTTAACGCATAGCATTTTTTAGATGTCAAAAATGGCAATTTCCAAAAACGGAATCAGGTTTTGAAGATGCAGAAAAACAGACTGCCAAGTGTGACCCCAGCCTTAGCATGATAGATCCACCTCCATGTTAAATGGTTGGCTAAATGTTATTTTCCTGACATTCTGAGCCCTTTTTTCACCTTTAATTATTGTGGCCAAAGAGTTCTATTTTAACCTCATTGGTCCACAGGACTTATTTCCAAAATACCGTATATACTCGTGTATAAGCCGAGTTTTTCAGCCCAAAAATTGGGCTGAAAAGTCCCCCCCTCGGCTTATACACGGGTCAATACGGTATGTGGTGTGTGGGGGCCATGTCCCGGGTGCTGGGGAGGCTGGAGGAGGCGGGGGGAGGCTGCTGACTGAGCGGCCCGTCACGTGGTGCCGCTCATTAGATATGCACGGCTCCCCCCGCCCATCACAGCGGCAGGGGGAGCCGTGCATACAGCCCCCAGTGGTAGTATAAAAGCAGCCCCCCCCGCTGCATTACTCACCCCCCACACTGTGCAGAGCCCCCCCCGCTTCATTACTCACCCCCCACACTGTGCAGAGCCCCCCCGCTTCATTACTCGCCCCCCACACTGTGCAGAGCCCGCCCGCTGCATTACTCGCCCCCCCATACTGTGCAGAGCCTGCCCGCTGCATTACTCGCCCCCCCCCATACTGTGCAAAGCCCCCCTGCTGCATTACTCGCCCCCCATACTGTGCAGAGCCCACCGGCTGCATTACTGGCCCCCCCCTTCCCCGCTGAATTATCTTACCCTCCACCGTCTTCATCACCGCGGGCCCTCACGTCCATCCTCGTGTGTTCCGGGTCTCATGTGACCCGGCGCGATGACGTCATCCCACTGCGACCGCCGGGTCACATGAGACGGGAACGCAGCGCGCGAGGATGAACGTGAGGGCCCGCGGTGATGAAGACGGTGGAGGGTAAGATAATGCAGCGGGGGGGGGGGAACTCTGCACAGTAAGGGGGGCGAGTAATGCAGCGGGGGGCTCTGCACAGTATGGGGGGGCGAGTAATGCAGCGGGGGGGCTCTGCACAGTATGGGGGGCGAGTAATGCAGTAGGGGGGCTCTGCACAGTATGGGGGGTGAGTAATGCAGTGGGGTGGGCTCTGCACCGTATGGGGGGGTGAGTAATGCAGTAGGGGGGCTCTGCACAGTATGGGGGGTGAGTAATGCAGTGGGGGGGCTCTGCACAGTATGGGGGGTGAGTAATGCAGCGGGGGGGCTCTGCACAGTATGGGGTGCGAGTAATGCAGCGGGGGGGGCTCTGCACAGTGTGGGGGGCTCTGCACAGTATGGGTGGCAAGTACTGGGGGCCTGCTGTATACTACTGGGGGCCTGCTGTATACTACTGGGGGTCTGCTGTATACTACTGGGGGCCTGCTGTATACTACTGGGGGCCTGCTGTATACTACTGGGGGCCTGCTGTATACTACTGGGGGCCTGCTGTATACTACTTGGGGCCTGCTGTATACTACTGGGGGCCTGCTCTATACCATACTGCTGGGGCCTGTATACCTGTCCTGGTGGCTGTATACCATACTACTGGGGCCTGTATACCACTGGGAGGGCCTGTATACCACACTGCTGGGGGTTGTATACCTGTGCTGGGGTCCACCCTCGGCTTATACGCGAGTCAATACGTTTCCCCAGTTTTTGGGGGCAAAAGTAGGGGGGCCGGCTTATACACGGGTCGGCTTATACACGAGTATATACGGTACATCAGGCTTGTTTAGATGTACTTTAGCATACCTCTTAGGGTGAATTTTATTGTGAGGACACAGGAGACGTTTTCTTCTATGAAGGCCATATTCGTGTAGGTGTCTCTGAATAGTAGAAACAGTAGAACAATGTACCACAACTCCAGAATCTGCTAAATCTTCCTGAAGGTCTTTTGCAGTCAAGTGGAGATTCTGATTTGCCTCTCTATGAAACCTATTAGCAGGTCTCACTGAAATTTTGGTTGGACTTCCAAACCTTATCTTGGTCTCCACTGTTCCTGTTATCTGCCATTTCTTAATTACATTTCGAATTAAGGAAAGAGCAACTTGAAAACGCTTTGCTATCTTCTTATAGCCTGCTTTGTGGACCTCCATTTTCATTTTCATAGTGCTGGGCAGCTGATTATAATAATGTATCTCTGCTATTTTTTGGTACAAGGTTCGAGGAGGCTAGACTTTTATATTTTCTATATTCATTCTTTTCCAGCAGCACTTCGGTTGGTCTGCTGTGAAAATTGACTAGATGGCAGCTCCAATGTTTCATGAAGTGGGTTGCAGGTCACTTTTCAATAGATCTCTATATTAGGCTTGTTCTGGCTCTTATAAAGATGCATTAAGCACCTGTGATATAACTTCTGACTAGTCAGAAGTTACAGAGACAGGATGGAGACGGACACAAGATGGAGCCGCGGAACTGGAGCAGGCTCGGTAAATTATGAAAATGTCAGAATATGAGTATAAAACTAAGGGCAAGGGGGTTCATTTAAAACATCAATACAGCATTGAAAAAAGTTGTAGTGATGATTTTAATTATATGTTAATGTTATGGCTATATATTTATTGTATGTCTAATATATCTATATATTTAATAATAATCTTTTAATATTCTTTTCTATTATATATAATCTTTTCTAATATATATAAACTTTCCTAATAAAGCTTAATCAAAAATTCCCTACCGGTCTCTCTGCACCTCTCTATCTTTTTGCTTTTTATTACTTCCATCATGATGACACTTCATTCAAGAATCCCCGATGCATGCTGGGATACTCAATCAGGACGTCATCAGGGGACAGCGGCTCCGGTCACAATCATGCGGTCGACAAGAAGCACATCATTCCACATACTAATCGGCACACCTGTGGCATCATCATGGGGTGCGATGGGTTGTCAGACAATGATTTGCTAAAAACTCTGTGTCTCTCATTTTTATACTCTTTATAGAAGACCTTGATTTTAGCTATACAGAGCAGTGCTGTGGCTGTTTTTAAAAATATGAAAGAAAAATTAAAAAACATAAAAGTTCAAATCATTCCTTGTGTCATATTAAAAATAAGACAATTAGAAAAACAAATAAAAAAAAAATATATATATTATTCTAGTGCCATTTATTCCATGGAGCTCTACCTGTACAAAGGGGCATTCAAAGACAAGTACAATAATTGGGAGCAATACAAGGCACATGCAGGTACAGGAGAAGAGAGAACCCTGCCTGCGAAGGCTCACAGTCTACAAGTGATGGGTGAGGATTCACTAGGAGAGGGTAGAGTTTGCCGTGCGGCAGTTTCGTGGACTGAGGATCACTGCAGGTTGTAGGCTTGTCGGTAGAGGTGAGTCTTCAGATTCCTTTTGAAGGTATCCAGGGTAGGCGAGAGTCTGATGTGCTGGGGCAAAGAGTTCTAGAGTATGGGGGATGAAGGGGAGAAATCTTGTATGCGGTTGTGGAAAGAAGAGATAAGAGGGAAATAGAGAAGGGCATCTTGTGAGGATCGCAGGTTGCATGTAGGTAAGTACCGGGAGACCATATCACAGATGTATAAAGGGGACAGGTTGTGGATGGCTTTGTATGTCGTGGTTAGGGTTTTGAACTGAAGTCTCTGGGCAATTGAAAGTCAGTGAAGAACTTGTCAGAGAGGAGAGGCTGAGAAACAGCGAGGAGATAGGTTGATTAGTTGGGCAGCAGAGAGGATTGGAGGGGTGCAAGAGTGCTAGACGTGAGGCCAGAGAGTAGGAGGCTGCAGTAGTCGAGGTGGGAGATGATGAGGGCATGCATGAGTATTTTTGCAGTTTGCAGTTTCTAGGTCAAGGAGTGCATGGATCCTGGAAATATTTTGAGTTGGAGTTGGCAGAAGGTGGTAAGGGCTTGGATATGTGGCTTAAAAGAGAGTGCGGGTCAAGGATTACTAAGAGGCAGCGAACATGTGGTACTAGGGAAAGTGAGAAGCCATTGACTTTAATAGATAAGTTTGGTGGGTTGGTAGAGCGAGATCGGTGAAACATGTTGAATTCTTTTTAATTCATGTTCAGTTTTAGAGATCAAGTAACAAAAAAAGATGAAATAGTGGACAGACATTGTGGGATTTTGGTTAGTAAGCAGGTGATGTCAGGTCAAGAGAGGTAGATTTAAAATAAGTATTCTGAATTTATTTCTTGGAGTAAACTTCATAATGAAATAAAAATAATAGGAAATAAAATATACAAAACAACACAAAAAATTATCATTACTCTCTCTGTTAATTTTATATTTGAAATCAATCTGGAAATGTTTTTAAACATAGTTCACTAAATTCTGTGTCAACCAAGTTAGACAAGAATGGGTGGGGCGGACACTTAAAATCCAGTTGCATCATTTCTATTTGGTTTTCTCCCTTCCTTTCTGTGTTTGTTCAGACTACCACCCATAAACAGACAGTAAAATGAGTTGGTCGTATTTTGAGATGTGTTACGGAAATTATGTAAAGAAAAATGAACGTACAACATAAATCTAAGATTCCCTGGTGATATTATACACTGTACTGTGCTGCTAAAAACACTAAATGTAAGAGTTAATAGTACAATGATAACATTTCTTTGAACCTCTTTGACCACTTCCTTAATACTATGTATCACTTAACATCTAAATGGATACAGGACAAAACAGACAATAGGAATTAACGTGTGATCTTGGAGATGAAAGTGGCTTTTGTGCTTCAGCTTTAAAGAATTTAAAGTCCATCTAAAAATAAACCCTTTATTCCAGTCTGACCTATACAGTAATATATGTAAGGCTCTTCAAAGGATTCATCAAGCTATGTTTATACAGTATACAATTTCATTCAGGGGCATACATAGAAATCATGGGGTCTCAGTTCTATCCCCCCCCCTAAAAATATATATATATATTATGGCTGAATCACATATTGTCACAATTAGACCTTACAATCTAATTCTCCTCCTATTGAAGGCCCTAGATTTACCTTTCATTGCACCCATAACGTGTGATGTCAACAAAAGCGCCCCACAAACACTGTATGACACCCCACAATGGATTCCTTCACAGTACCCTCCACACACAGTAGGACCCTGCTGTACCTGATCTCAACTACTGCAGCAAACTATGGTGATGCCAACACAGTATGATCCTCAACTGTGACACCCACACATCCTTCCATGCAGTATAATGGGCGGACATACAGTATAATGGCCTTCACACCTATCCACACTGTATAATGGCCCCAACTAATACTCCAAATTGTATAATGGTCCCTACACATCCCTCAGCACAGTATGATGGACCCCACACAAACCTTCACACTGTATAATTGCTTGCATTCAGTATAATGACACTCAAATAGCCCTTTATATCATTTAAAGGCTCCCAACATTGCCCCAAATAGTATAATGGGCCCCACATTGCTTTCATTTGTATAATGCACCCCCATAATCCTCCATATGATATAATGGGCCCCACATAGTAATTTCTATCGTATAATACATGCCCAATTGTCCTTCACATAATATAATGCACCCTCCATAGTCCTCAATGTAGTATAATGCACTCCCCATAGTCCTCCTTATAACATAATGCACCCTACATAGTCCTCTATATATGATTCATCCTCCAAAGTCCTCCATATATTATAATGCACCACAATAGTCCTCCTTACAGTATAATGTATATCATATATTCCTCTATATAGTATAATGTACACCCTATAGTATTCTATATTGTATAATGCATCCCCATAGTCCTCCGTATAATATAATGCACATTGCATAATCCTCCATAAAGTTTAATGTACCATATACAGTCATATAAAAAAGTTTGGGCACCCCTCCTAATCTTACTCATTTTTTTGGGTTTAAAATTGGGTTTTTGCAACAGCTATTTCAGTGTGATATATGTAATAACTGATGGACACAGTAATATTTCAGGATTGAAATGAGGTTTATTGCACTAAGCAAAAATGTGAAATATGCATTATTTCAAAATTTGACAGGTGCAAAAGTATGGGCACCCTTCTGATTTTCATGATTTGAATACTCCTAACTACTTTTTTCTGACTTACTGAAGCACTAAATTGGTTTGGTAACCTCATTGAGCTTTGTACTTCATAGCCCGGTGTATCCAATCATGAGAAAAGCTATTTCAGGTGTCCACTTGCAAGTTGTTCTCCTATTTGCATCTTCTCTGAGGAGTGGCATCATGGGCTCCTCAAAACAGCTCTCAAATGATCTGAAAAAAAGATTGTTCAACATAGTTGTTCAGGGGAAGGATACAAAAAGTTGTCTCAGAGATTTAACCTGTCAGTTTCCACTGTGAGTAACATAGTAAGGAAATGGAAGACCACAGGGACATTTCTTGTAAAGGCCAGAAGTGGCAGGCCAACAAAAATATCAGAAAGGCAGAGAAGAAGAATAGTGAGAACAGTCAAGAACAATCCACAGACCACCTCCAAAGACCTGCAGCATTATCTTGCTGCAGATAGTGTCACTGTGCATCGGTCAACAATACAGCGCACACTGCACAAGGAGAAGCTGTATGGGAGAGTTATGCGAAAGAAGCCGATTCTGCATGCACGCCACAAACAGAGTCGCCTGAGGTATGCAAAAGCACATTTGGAAACTTACCATCAATGCCATAGACAAAAAACAATACTGCACTTGCAGGACGCAGTCAGACCACACTTGTGTAGCAAGCCCAGATGCAGGCTAATGAATCACCTCAACCAAGGTATGGGAGGCGACTTGCCATGCACACTAAGGGCCTGCATAGGGCACCATTCACACTGATACATATGGTGAAGAGTGTCTGACAGCTACCCAAGCTCTGCTGCCTTAGCTATGGGCTGCACAGTACAATGTTTCTGCACCACTAGATGAATGGCGCCCCCTAGGGGCCCAACTACACCCTGAAATGAATAAAAAAGTGCAGAAAAGTTTTCTGTATGATGAACAAAAAACCTTTATAGATGGGATATTGGTTCATGTGTTGGCCAAGATACTTAAGCTGACGATCCACGACACGGATTCCCATGCTCGTCAGTCCTATCAAAAATATACAAAACTACTAGAAAAAGCAGCATCAAAAACTTACCATCAATGCCATAGACAAAAACCAATACTGCACTTGCAGGACGCAGTCAGACCACACTTGTGTAGCAAGCCCAGATGCAGGCTAATGAATCACCTCAACCAAGGTATGGGAGGTGACTTGCCATGCACACTAAGGGCCTGCATAGGGCACCATTCACACTGATACATATGGTGCAGAGTGTCTGAAAGCTACCCAAGCTCTGCTGCCTTAGCTATAGGCTGCACAGTACAATGTTTCTGCACCACTAGATGAATGGCGCCCATTTGGACAAGCCAGTTTCATTTTGGAAGAAGGTCCTGTGGACTGATGAAACAAAGATTGAGTTGTTTGGTCATACAACAAGGCGTTATGCATGGCGCCACAAAAACACAGCATTCCAAGAAAAACACTTGCTACCCACTGTCAAATTTGGGGGAGGGTCCAACATGCTTTAGGGCTGTGTGGCCAATGACAGCACCGGGAATCTTGTTAAAGTTGAGGGTCGCATGGATTCCACTCAGTATCAGCAGATTCTTGAGAATAATGTTCAAGAATCAGTGTCAAAGTTGAAGTTACGCCGGGAATGGATCTTTCAGCAAGACAATGATCCAAAAAACCGCTACAAATCTACTCAGGCATTCATGCAGAGGAACAATTACAATGTTCTGGAATGGCCATCGCAGTCCCCAGACCTGAATATCATTGAACATCTGTGGGATGTTTTGAAGAGGGCTGTCCATGCTCGGCGACCATCAAACTTAACTGAACTGGAATTGTTTTGTAAAGAGGAATGGTCAAAAATACCTTCATCCAGGATCCAGGAACTCATTAACAGCTGCAGGAAGCGACTAGAGGCTGTTATTTTTGCAAAAGGTGGATCTACTAAATATTAATGTCACTTTTCTGTTGAGGTGCCCATACTTTTGCGCCTGTCAAATTTTGAAATAATGCATATTTCACATTTTCGGTTAGTGCAATAAACCTCATATATCACACTGAAATAGCTGTTGCAAAAACCCAATTTTAAACAAAAAAAAATGAGTAAGATTAAGAGGGGTGCCCAAGCTTTTTCATATGACTGTAATATACTGCACAATCCAAAGTTCTCTCCATATAACATAATGCAATTACCGTTGTCTTCATGGATTATAATGCACCTCCATATAGTATACTGCACAACCCACTGTATTCCATATAGTATAAAGCACTACCCATAGTCCTTTATTCAATAAAATGCATTACAATAGTCATCCAAATAATATAATGCACCCCCCATAGCCATCCATACAATGCACTTCATATAGAATAATTCATCCTCACAGTCCTCTATATAATATAAAGGACACATAGAAGTACCTATCTGGTATGAAAAGGTGGACCGTTGTCCATACTCCCCTCCTCCCTGCACTTGTTTATATGAAGTACTGGAAATAAAAGCTGATGCCAGGAATTCCTTCAGGTGAGTGCCATTTCTTCTATGCTTTTCTATAATATAATGCACGTTCATATAGTATAATGCACAGCCCATAGTCCTTTATTTAATAAAATGCACATACAATAGTCCTCCAAATAATATAATGCACCCCCCATAGCCATCCATACAATGCACTTCATATAGTTCTTCATATAGAATAATTTATCCTCACAGTCCTCTATATAATATAAAGGACACATAGAAGTACCTATCTGGTATGAAACGG
Source organism: Allobates femoralis (assembly GCA_033576535.1). Lineage (NCBI taxonomy): Eukaryota > Metazoa > Chordata > Amphibia > Anura > Aromobatidae > Allobates > Allobates femoralis. The sequence goes on from JARQOC010000002.1 coordinate 183,759,384, forward strand.
TGGACCGTTGTCCATACTCCCCTCCTCCCTGCACTTGTTTATATGAAGTACTGGAAATAAAAGCTGATGCCAGGAATTCCTTCAGGTGAGTGCTATTTCTTCTATGCTTATCTATAATATAATGCACGTCCATATAGTATAATACACAGCCCATAGGCCTTCATGGAATATTAAGGCCACATTGTAATCACTGATTTTTTAAAAAAAAAGTAATTAAATACTCATCTGCCCTTGGTCCCCAGCTGCTTCAGTCTCAGCAGGGAGCATTCTGAAGCTGTATCTTCATTCCTCTTCCAGCGGGAGTGTTGAAGTAACATCATCGTGCCCACTAAGCTGAGCTGTAAAATCTCAGACACAGCGGGAGACAGATGAAGGAGGGAGTGGATAGCTGAGTACTCCCTCTTTCTTCATTGTTTTCCACTGTATCTGTATCTGTGATGCCGATACAGTTGAAAGTGTGATTCCGGGCGGCAGGGGCCAAGTGTTTACGTTAGTACCAGGCCCCTCTAACTCACAGGTTCCATAATGGCAGCGTGGTCTGCTGCTATTAGTGACACGTCACTGATTTCAATGCAGAAGTATAGGAAAAATATACAACCCTGAGCATAGACATGTGACGTACATAATGTTCAGTATGTCAGAGTGATAGCTGAGCAATCATTCATATTGCAGCTGTCTCATGGTGATAACCAAGATCCTTATTTCTATAACCATTATACAGTCCCTTAGAAAAGTTATGCCGCTTATGTTACCGTATATGTAAATAAAAGCTTATAAACTGACGTTAAATTCATCCATTGGTTTTAATTACTCTTTTGGAAGCTGAAACCCTCCGAAATGTGGTTTAGGTTAAGAAAATAAATTGGCATCAATGCTGAAATATTGATCATTTAATGAACACAGAATGGTCAGATTTTGGCAAGACAAAAGTTTTGTCACCCACAAAAAGTAATGTGATTGTCAAACAAATAATTAACTTAAAATACAAATATATGTAGCATAACATTTGTGAATGAAGTTGAGGTGCTATTAGAGTCAAATTTAATATTTTATGTGACTTCCATGAGCTTGAAGGACTGCATCCATGAGGTTCAACAATGATTCATACAATTTATTAATGAAGTCATCAGGAATAGCAAAGAATGCCGCCTTACATGCCTCCCAGAGTTCATCTAGATTCTTTGGTTTTGTCTTCCAAGCTTCCTCTTTCATCCTACCCCAAACATGCTCAATGATGTTTATGTACAACAGGTCTGGTCAAACCTATCATACATTTAACAGCAATGCTGTGGAGAACTGATAACTTGTTTTCATTAGACAAGGGAATTGCCAAAGAATAATATTCAACTAACCATTAGATAGGTGATAATTTAGTGATTAGTGAGCTCTTAACATTGGGATCTGCACTGATCAGATGAGGGAGCATTTCAATACCGCTACAATGGAGAGACACTGTACATTGGCGACCTGTGTCTCATTCATTCCCTATGGAACTGCTGAGCTCTGCACTCAGCTTTTCCCAGCAGACCCATAGAAAATATATGGAGCAGTTGCTGAGTGCTAAGTAAGGCCAGGGTCAGACTACCATTTTTAGAAGATGTCACGGACATCCGCTAAAAACTTAGTCATTTTTTCAGTAGCGCATATGCGCTTTCCAGCACCGCTGCTGCTCAACGATGCCCCTGGTTACCCGATGTTGATGTGGTAACCGGCCAAACATCCAGCTGAACAGGGTCCACTTAAGCAGAGCAGACAGGGAAACACTGCATGCAGCGACCGTGACATCTGCTAAAAACGGTAGTCTGACCCTGGCCTAACAATTCCCAATTGGGGATAAAAATTGCTCATTCTGTCAATGAGTGCTGGTCCAAACAGTCAGACAGCAAGCGATCAGGAAGTCATCACCTATCCTATTGAAAGGCGATAATTAGCTTTTTCTGGATCCCTTTAACACTGGTATTTTATATACCACTGATAATAAAGGGAGCTCTGAAGTAAGATGAGCCAAATTTATTGAGAGACAACTGCCTCCTAAAGAATTGGGAAAGTCTTATAACTGCCATGCATAATTGCTACACAGGTGGTGTTCATTTATGGAGTTTCTTGCTCCTCTTTTGTGGCGTACAATATGATGACTTCATTGATGGCCTTCACTATGCCTTATCCTGGCCCAGCTCCATCCATTTTGATGGAGGTAATTGAGGCTGGTGCCAAAATTCAAACAGTCGTTAAATTTTTGTGCAATTTTGCGTCGTGCAAAATTTTTGAAAACTCCTTGATTATTCAGGACCTAGGTATGAAATATTCTATTTTCTTCAGTGAACTATATTTAAAGATATAGCTCCACTAAATATAAAAGTTGTTAATCCAAAATAATTATTAGCATACATATAATAACACTAGCACTCTAGTGTATCAGGCGCTCCATACTACAATTGGTACTTATAGGTGGCACTAGAGAGCTGTTTTTTCTTCTTCGAGAAGAAGCCTGTGTTGCCTTGAGAGTATAGATTTATGCAGGTTTCACATAATATAAAAGTCAGCTTTTCTAAAAAAAAATATAGAATTTGTACTAAAAACGCAACACATACTCAGCCCTGAAGTGAACTCTTCATAAGTAAGATATCCTTTTTCTTCTTTATTAAGTTCATCAAATAATTCTTCTAAGACTTCAGTAGAGCAGAAAATGATTCCACTGATTTTCTGAAAAAGACAAGAGATGTCACAGGGAATATCTTTAGGGGTATCTACAAGAATTTGGCAGTTCATCCAGCTTTTAGCTGTCACCTAATCTGTGAGCAGCATAGAGACAAAAACCCTGATTCCAATGATGTTTAACTGATTATCACTAACTGGGCTGTTTAGTCTAGTTTTGTTAATATCACAGTTTTATCAGCAGGAGGTTATCATTTGAGGACTTGCTTCCAGGTAGTCAAGAATATTCCTGAGTTCTGCATAACCCTGCCCCCACTATTGTTTGACAGCTGTCTGTGTATGATGCACATGGACAGAAACCTGTCGATCAGTGGTAAGGACGGGGATATACAGAGGTCAGCATTTAGGCCACGTGCACACGCTGAATATTTGATGAGTTTTTTACCTCAGGATTTGTAGCCAAAATCAGGAGTGGATGATTAAATACAGAAGTGGTGCAGGTGTTTCTATTAGACTTTTCCTCTGATTGCTCCACTCCTGGTTTTGTCTACAAATCCTGAGGTAAAAAACTCATCAAATAATGAACTTGTGCACATGTCCTTAGGCTACATACACACTTTGAGTATTTGGTGAGTTTTTTTTACCTCAGTATATGTAAGGTAAAACCAGGAGAGGAATAGGCATAGGAAAAGTAACATGTCACCATTTCTGCATTGTTTACCCACTCCTGGTTTTGTCTCACAAATACTGAGGTAAAAACTCACCAAATACTCAATGTGTGCACGTGGCCTTAGAGAACTGGTAGATCTGCAGCAGATAAAACAGTGATTTTATCAAAATGACATCAAAAAGGGTAGTAAGTGATATATCACTGGAATCAGGCCATCACTGGAATCTCAGTCCCTACATTATGCTGATCTCAGATGGGGTAGGAAAAATCTGGTGAAGGATTCCTTACTACTTCACTGGATCTTTCCTGATAAATCCTGATTATCCCTGCTGCATATATGTGAAATGTGAACAACAAATATGGTGTAAAATAATTGACCCACAAAAAAAACTGTGCTTCAGCGAAGGAAGAAGATGATAAGCGGCAGTAAGGGAAAGAGAGTGTGCTGCAAAGAGAGGATGTGCTGTCGTGAGTGGGATGAGGGCTTTGTTGCTGTAAAAGAGGAGAGTGTATACTTAAAGGAGAACTTTCATATGCATGTAAAAAAAGGTTATGACACTATGGTGGTAGGCATGGGCATAACTACAATAGCTGCTGGATTTAAAATCACACTTGGGCCCTGGAGCCTAGGGGGCCCCAAAAGTCCCTTTGGCCTATAAAAAAGACTATTGCTATTTAAGATTTGCAATAATATGGGGCCCCATTGGAACTTTCTTATTGGGGCCCATGTACTTTAAGTTACGCTATTGGTGGTAGGATGCATCATCAATGTAGTGTGTGGGGGGGTGAAGGGGCGGCTGCCTTGGATGGCAAATTCTTTGACAGCTTAAAAGGAACTTGTCATGTAAAAAATAATATTACCCTTCAGATACATGGTTAACCCCTTCCTCAAAGCCTCTTTTCACCTTCCTGACAAGACCAAATTTTACAATTCTGACCAATGTCAACTTATGTGGCAATAACTTTCAAATTCTTCTACATATCCTGCAAATTGTCACTTCACTGAGCAAGTGGACGAACTCTAGTGCCACCCAATAAAGGTAGCAATCCTCAAAGTCATAATCGACTCTTTAACAAGCCTTTTAATATGACTTAGGATTTGCAGACGCGGCGTTTCGGGGTGACTACGCCTCATCAGTGCAGTGTGTGGGAGTTCTGATCTGGCTGTATGAGAGGCTAAGACGAGGTTTGGGGGACTAGCTATTCTCCTTATGGAGAGGAATCTGCCTGCCGGCATAAGGAGACTGAAAAGGAGACTTATAGCTGCAATGCTCCACTGGGAGATATGCAGATTGTCACTTCAGTGAGGAAGTGGACTAACTGTAGTGCCACCCAATAAAGGTAGCAATTCCCTGCTGAGGGGCAGTAACCCCGAAATGCAGCGTCTGCAGTTTGGGGTTCTGATCTGACACAAATGCTAAGTCATATTAAAAGGCTTGTTAAAGAGTCAATTATGACTTTGGGGATCGCTACTAGGAATGAGAGAGTACTGTAATATTAGTACTCGCTATACTCGCAATGAATAGGTACTGGTACTCGGTACTCGTTGCTAGTATAGCGAGTATGAATACTTTCGCAGTGTATCTATAGATACACTGGGAAAGTAGCCTAAAAGTGATTAAAAGTTGTTAAAAATAATAAAATTACATACTCACCTATCCGACGCCTGCACCAGGACTGGCAAACAAGACATCTGGTCACCGCTCAAGGACCAGTGTCTACCAGTCAATCAGATGGTGACACATCACAACCTTGTGATCGCTAGCGGCCACCTAATTGGCCAGATTGCAAGGTCCTAGGTGTACTGTCAGGACCTTGCAATCTGGCCAATCAGGTGGCCGCTAGCGATCACGTGGTTGTGACGTGTCGCCATCTGATTGACCAGATCACTACCAGCCATCTGATTGGCTGGTAGTCACAGGTCCTTGTCCGGTGATCAGATGTCTTCTTTGCCAGTCCTGGTGCAGGCGTCGGATAGGTGAGTATGTAATTTTATTATTTTTAACAACTTTTAATCACTTTTAGGTTAGTTTGACAGTGTATCTATAGATACATTGTGAAAGTATTAGGACTACTCGCTACTCCCGAGCAGTGGCGTATCCAGGGGGGTGCAGCGGAATCCTTTGCCCCGGGCGCAACTCAGAGGGGGCGCCAGCGCCATCATCAGGCGTCCGGCGGCACTACAGCGCCGGCACTAATCTCCTCCGCTCTGCCTGCCCCTGCAAATTGTGCACGGCGGCTGGCGCCGCGCGTGCATTAATGAATTGAACCCCTGCCCTGCTGGTCTGCGCCACCCCCTGGCAGCAGTTCCCACCCCCGGGTCATGGCGCGCTGCGGCTGACGTCACCCGGCGCGCCACATTCAGTGAGCGCGGGTCGCGTGCAGTGTACAGTCTAAGAAGAGGAGCTGCTGCCTGCCTCCTCTCCTCCTGACTGAGTAGTCGCGTCCTGCCTGGATTAGGTAAAAACTTAAACAGGCTGGGAGGGGGTGTCTGCCCCAGGCTGGGAGGGAGAGTTATGAGGTCACAGGTGTATATATGTATATAATACATCAGGCAGGCACACTCACACTATGAGGTGTATATATGTATACATCAGGCAGGCACACACTATGAGGTATTATATACGTCATAGTGTGTGCCTGCCTGATGTATACATATGTGCACCTTATAGTGTGCCTGCTTGATGATGTATACATATATATACGGTATATATATGTATATATCATCCGGCAGGCACACACTATGAGGTGTATATATGTATACATCAGGCAGGCACACACTAGGAGGTAAATTATATACCTCATAGTGTGTGCCTGCCTGATGTATACATATATACACCTTATAGTGTGCCTGCCTGATGTATACATATATACACCTCATAGTGTGTGCCTGCCTGATGAATACATATACATATACTGTGTTTCCCCGAAAGTAAGACCCTGTCTTACATTTTTTTGGGGGCCAAAAGTGGCCCCTGTCTTACTTTCGGGGGGGGGGGGGAAGTCTTATATTGGCAGCCCCAGCCTACTCACATACACACACACACACCGTATATACTCATGTATAAGCCGAGGGTGGGAAATGCAGCAGACCGCCACCCCGGTATACAGCCCCCAGCACAAGTATACAGCCCCCAGCAGTGTGGTATACAGCCCAGCAGTGAGGTACACAGGGTACACAGGCCCCAGCAGTGTGGATACAGCCCCCAGCCAGTGTGGATACAGCCCCAGCAGTGTGGATACAGCCCCAACCAGTGTGGATACAGCC
>JARQOC010000002.1:183766076-183803576 GCA_033576535.1 Allobates femoralis
GCTGCTGCTGCTGTATATACCTCTGGGGCTGCATATGGGGCTGCATATACCTCTGGGGCTGCATATACCTCTGGGGCTGTATATACCTCTGGGGCTGCATATACCTCTGGGGCTGCATATGGGGCTGCATATACCTCTGGGGCTGCATATGGGGCTGCATATACCTCTGGGGCTGCATATGGGGCTGCATATACCTCTGGGGCTGCATATGGGGCTGCATATACCTCTGGGGCTGCATATACCTCTGGGGCTGCATATGGGGCTGCATATACCTCTGGGGCTGCATATACCTCTGGGGCTGTATATACCTCTGGGGCTGCATATACCTCTGGGGCTGCATATGGGGCTGCATATACCTCTGGGGCTGCATATGGGGCTGCATATACCTCTGGGGCTGCATATGGGGCTGCATATACCTCTGGGGCTGCATATGGGGCTGCATATACCTCTGGGGCTGCATATACCTCTGGGGCTGCATATGGGGCTGCATATACCTCTGGGGCTGCATATGGGGCTGCATATACCTCTGGGGCTGCATATACCTCTGGGGCTGCATATGGGGCTGTATATACCTCTGGGGCTGCTGTATACTACCACTGGGGCTGCTGCTGTATACTACCACTGGGGAGGCTGCTGTATACCTCACTGCTGGGGGTTGTATACCTGTGCTGGAGTCCACCCTCGGCTTATACGCGAGTCAATAAGTTTTCCCAGTTTTTGGGGGCAAAAGTAGGGGGGTCGGCTTATACACGGGTCGGCTTATACACGAGTATATACGGTACTTTACAAGGCTTTTCTAACCTAGTATTCAAAACACACTCCCAAAATGCTGGGCAGTGTTCACCTTGTTTGTTTTGGCATCACAAAGTAGCTTCAATATCCTCAACTTTGATGCTAAGCCATGACCTTATCTGGGAAAATCTTTCAGCACCAGAGGCGGTGGCTGGTGGCCAATACATATTCTCAGTATGATGATAAACCACGAGGGCGAGTGATTGACACATTTAGGTTTTGGAGTTAGATAGCTTTTTATTTCAGTGAATGTGACCTCCTAATGCTGCAAATTCAACAAATGAGCATTTTCAGTTCTTTCAAACATATCAAATGTTTAGAAACTCTCCTGTGCCTAATAATGTGGAACAGGGCATTTAGAGTTTTTTTTTTTAATTTTGAAGATTATACTGTTATCATTGGGAGGTTTCTTCAATAAAATTTGATGTATACTCTAACGGGTGTGATGATGACTTTTATTACACTGACTGTCATTTGCACCAACCATTTAGGAAAATCAGAGAAAACGAAAATTTGCATAGTAATTTGGAACATGGTGTATTATGGACCCTACATTTTCCGGGGACATATTTGGGTCAGTTTGGATCAGGGAACTCATATCTAGTCCAGAAATTGCAATCCAAACACAGACCATGAAATGTTAACACGTGAAGCCGAGCTACAGCCAATTTGTGCTAATGTTGTATCTATCCAGTTGAGAAGTTATAAACTTGTGATATTTGCCAATATTGAAAAATAATTTTATATGTATGGTGAAACGTCATAGGCACGTTAGACTTATTTCTTACCCTGTGTCACTATTGAATCTGGTGCTCTTTACATCAATTTTTTTGCAGCAAAAATAGTGCATGTCTTTAGTAAAAGGGGGTTTATCTACTATATAATCGTCTAATGTTCTCTGTCTGACGCAGCCACGGCAACCAATGAGCGCCACATATGCAAAAAGCCACGCGCATTCAAATTAGATGTTTCTATAGTAGCTGTAACCTGGCGATAGCGACGCATAGCGTCGCTGTCGCCAGCTACATGTACGGCCGCGGCGACCCCCGGCACCAGTATCTGCCGCCCCCACCTCACCTCCCCCATGCCTCCCCCTTGCCTTTACCAGTGTTTACCCTGGTTACCAGCGATGTCACTGCTGACTGGTTGCTGGTGAGTCTGCCTGTTTGACAGCTCACCAGCGACTGCAGAGATACTTTCCAGCAATCCCGGCCAGGTCGGATCTCTGGTGGGATCGCTGGAAAGTCTCAGCGTGTAAAGGGGCCCTAAGAAAACAACTGATAAAATAGTCATAAATGCTCTGAAGTAATTATAGATAGTATACATATATAGTATAGCAGCACTGAAAAATCACAAATGTATATAATATTATGCAAAGCACATATAATACTTAATAATATATCTATTAACATTTTATATTATTTTAAGTAAAAGGACAAATTAGGTATATTTCCATAGAAATATAGAATAGTGTAATATTTAATATCACCCAATGTAGTATAGAGTAGCCAGGGAGTGATCTTAAATTGTCTCTACTATAAACAGTGAAATAGATGACTCTACATGTGCTGTCCACATCTATATAACAAAGAGTTAGTATTACAATGGCTGGTAGAAAAGCTATAGATTAGTACGGTAAATGTCTGGGCAACAAATAGTACAATTAATATACACATAAACTGTAATATACAGTGTGTATATATATACGGTACGCTGTACATTACAGTTTATGTGTATACTAATTGTACTATTTGTTGAATTAACTATTAATTGTACTGTACTATTTAATTGTACTATTTGTACTATTTGCGAAACCGCAACTGTACCGCACTTGCCACACCTGCCACAAGCCCCATAGACATTGTATGGGGCTTGCCGCAAGTGAACCGCAAGTGCGGCCGTTATGCTGTAATCGCGGCAGTTGCGTTTTTTTTACCGCAACTGTCGCGATCAGCGTAAAACGCTGATATGAAAGGGGCCTTACTTGTTTTATCATATACTACCTGAATAAAACTTATAAATTTTTTTATCCATATATGACTCCAGAGTATTTATGACCATTTTATTGTTGTTTTTTTTGGTTGTGTGATGCCAGTTACTACTTACAGATAATCCAGAAGGAAGGATAGTCAAATAAGCCAAAACCAGATACCAAGTGGGCTCATAGTAGACTCCAGGAGTTAACAGAGATGTAGCCAGGTAGCGGTCAGACTTCTGGTTTCCAGGACGTTACACAGAATAAAGGGAGTCAACTGAGAGGGGGTCAGGTAACAATCCGGGGTCTGGTTTCCAGGATGGCATGTAATAATTCAAGGAAGTCAGCTGAGATGTGATCAGATAACGGTCCAAAGATGAAATGCCAGGAGATCCTATCAAATACTGGAAGCAAGCAGGGGGCAGTCACACAACAGTCCGGGCAGGTCAGTAAACAATGATCAGAGCAGACACAGGTATGCAGGCCAACAGCACCACTCACATAAAATCTACGACTGGCAGAGTTCTGGAAGAGGTTGTTTAGTAAAGTAGCAGAGTCATTACTGGATAGATGGAACTCTTGAGCAACTCAGCGCCTCCTACAACCAAAATTGAGGACTGCGCTGAAAATAATAATACTGACAGCTTACCACACCTAGGTACTACTCAGAGCATAATCTCCATAGCATTCAAGATATATATTTTATTATATATTATTAATTTTTTTTAATTTATATATATATATGCAGAAAAAATATTCCAGTATTAACTGATATATAAATGATCTGTTTTAAATCCTTATTATTTATTCACATTGTTCAAATGTGTACTATCATATTAAAATTATGCTTTTTTTCCATGTGCTGATTTTACTAGCTTGAAATGTGCAAGGCAGAATGAGTATGCCATCTAGAGACTAGTAAAAACACTACCAGATGTCACAAGGCTTTACTTTGATATTATAGTGAGATTACCCCACAATATTTAGACGCTAACATACCTAAACAAAGCATGTGACAGTAAGGGCTCATTCAGTCTTCATTTTTTTACGTATGAGTTCAATCCAAGTATTTTATTTATAGTACTCGTATATATTATAATTTAAAATGCTGTTCACGTCTGTGTATTTCTGCAGACCCAGTGGTCTGCACAAAACAACGGAGAATTGTGCAATATTCATCAGTCTCAAATCAAACTCACCAATGCCAATCTGTGACCATGAAAAATCAGATAGTACTCGGATGGGATCCATGTACTATTTTTCACCAAATGTCTGATAGGAGAGGCTTGGAGAAACCTTCATAATTTTTATTCACGTCTGAGAAAAACTGATGTAACTATGACCAATCTCTGATAATAATCCTGACAGTCTGATCAAACTCTTATGAAACTCAGATCAAAAACAATGAGGAAACATGGGCAGATTTACTTGTACAAGAAAATTACTGAAGTCTGAAGAAGCCCAAAGGTTGGAATATTACTAAAGCGTGTGATATAAGAAAAATCCTAGCCCTTATTTCATGAAAGACAACCTAAAGGAGTGATGAATTGTCTGTCATGCACAACGATGCTTACAATGTGAATTAGTTTTGCTGCTCCCTCATCATTTTACATCCTACCCTAACCGGTGATTTTGGACATATGGGAATTAATATAAAGCAGTTTCCTTGCAATAAAAAGAAGTTAAACTATATTATATTGCCTTACGTGTAGTTTATCTAATTCTCTGCCTAATGATATTGGTTTTGTAATATAGTATCCAATTGTATCCAGTTGTTACATTCACTTATGGTAGACACCCGTATATAGATTGGAATCCTACAGTCACCATTATTCTGCAATTTTCATTTAACGAGTTGTCCCACTAAGTACATTTTAAAGAGAACCTGTCATCAGGATCAGGCATATTAAAGAGAACCTCTCACCTCCTGGTGCTTTCCAAAGTAAAATCACCACTGAATGCAGCATGTGCATGTATGCTGCATTCAAGGAAGGTGTGTACCATGTCTCTACCCCCTTCCCCCCCGTAACTCGAAAAAAAACTTTTAGAAAGTTTAGAGTTAAGAGGTCTGAGGGACTTTTCTGATTATGCTGTATTTGCTGCTGGCACAGTCCTCCCCACCTCCTGCCTGTGTGTTCCACCTCCTCTTGTGTGGGTCGGCCCTCCTCTTTGGCTACGCACACAGACACACACATAATCAGATAAGCCCCTCAGACCTCTTAACTCTAAACTTTCTAAAGTGTTTTTTTTCGGGTTACGGGGGGTAAGGGGGTGATAGAGATGTAAAGACCCCAGCAACGGCGGGGGTGAAATTCCGTTTTGATACAGTGATGCCACTGACAAGAAAAATTAGCTTCCAAAACGGTAGTAAAACATTAACAAGATTTATTGTAACAAAACTCGCCCCTGTTTTGTATGGGGAAGAAAAGTGAATAAAATAAACAGTGAAATTTTAACGCAACAACTCGTACAAAAGAATTGTGTTTTATTTTTCCTACCAGGAGAACAGCCACATATCCCTGATCCCATTAAAGGGATGTCTTCCCTTGGGCCAATAATGCCACCCCTCCCCTAAATGTGTCTGGACGTAAACAGGGCCAGTTCCTAAGGGGCAGCCATAATATGTGTCTTTTCTCCTGGTTCACAATCTTAACACTATTTCCAACCATTAAACTTTCTGCGATCCCCATATGACCAAACTCAGCTGTACAGCTAGGTGGATTACAACCCAAGTTCACCTAACAAGAATAACATATAAAATAAACAACCATATTCAATTTCCATTTACAAGAATACAGATGATAGCAAATTAATTTGATTAGCATGCTCTGCGGGAAAATCTAATCCAGACAGGTGGGAACTTCAGCACAGACTATGGCCTTTCTGAACTTCGCACCGCACTATCAACAGTCACTGACAAGATGAACATAGTTCGTGTCCCACAGACACCATCCCACAGAGACCAGTCATCCAAGCCATCCAAACACCTAGGCGACCCCAACCAACTCGCTGGACCGATCAGGGAAAATGTAAAATAAGAAGAACATGAGGTACCTCATCCTTGTTTAAAACATAGGGTGCTTTACCCTCTGCGGTCGCTGTGTCACACTTCACAAGATGGCCGGCTCTTTTCAATGTTGTCCCACTGTGGGGCTTCCCCATGCTCTCCACCCAACAAAAATAGAGGATTATTGTCCCAGATGTCACCAATCACAAAACTGCTGCACTCCAAGGGGGAACCAGGTTCGTCTACTCTGGATCTTCCTTTCTTCCTCAGCAATCAGGATCTCTGCCGATCATGCGCAACCCGTCTCCGTGGCAACAAACTTCTTCCACACCAAACAAACTTTGTCCATCCTCAGCTTTAGTGGCAGAGCAATGATGCAATAAAAGTATTTTATAAATCAAGTAGCAAAATTGCATTTTCACTGCACAGTTCGTCAATTATTTACGTCGCAGCATTCATACAATTATTCAAGTATTATTTTGTTACCACTTAATAAAATTTAGAACAACAGTGAGTGTCACTGACATCTAGTGGTCAGTTGTCATCATTACAGGAGTGGCTTTTAGGCATAGTCATCACCAACACTCATATCTCTATACACTCTCTTACAGAGACATGGTACAAGCCTTCCTTTAATGCAGCATGCAGGATGCATTCAGTGGTGCTTTCACTTTGGAAAGCACCAGGGGGGTGACAGGTTCTCTTTAAACTAAAGGTATTGGCATTTATTAGGTGTCTTTAGTATTGAAATCTCTACCCTGGTTGCTTTGTAATTATTATTAAATGTAACAAATGCGCAAAGAGTTTAAATTAGCAAACTCTTTGTGCATTGGAGCAGGACTGTGAGTAGGGTTTTCCATGGTCCTTTAGCTGCCTCAAGAGTTTATATATTCCTACTTATTAAAACTTCGCAGCAGTGCTACCCTAACTGCAGGCGGCTCCTGCATATTTTGACCTCCCAGCTGGCTTCAGTAAAATTGTGACAATGTCCGCGCATGTACAGATTTAGAACTTGTCTGAGTGATGAGCTGAGATTTCAATCTACACATGTACAGCCCTAGCGCCATTTTACTGAAGCCCACCAGAAGGCTAACGTGCGCATGCACCACCCACAGTTAGGACGGTGCTGCTGCAAAGTTGTAAACAGTAGAACAGTGGCTTTATGCCCATTTTAACTTGTCATCTGAATGCAATCCATTTTGTACTGTTGCAGTCATTAATCGTTTACAGTAATTAATCATTTAATCCTTTACAATTTTCTGTGTTAAAGAATTGTATCCATAAACATCGGATGCTACACTGTGGCATCCATTTTTTTTCTTGCACATTTAGACAGTCTCAGACAATTTCAGAGTCCAATCGCGGCATACTGCAATTTTTTTCATGGACATATTCTGTCAGTGAAAAAAATGGTAATGTCCACGGCTCCATTAAAAAATAGAAAATCGAATATCACATGTTCGATTTATACAGTCATATAAACGAGCCCTTAATCAGACAAATGTCTAATATAGGTTCTTAAAGTGCACAGTATATATCTGAATTGAATATATTACATCTGACACAGGGGAAATATAGTTCAATAGAATATATTTTGTGTGTTACAATGAATGTAAATATTTTTTTATACTGTTTATGGGTAATAGATGAGGGTAGTCCAGCACCAAAAATGTACCTTCTAAATAGCTACTTTTACGCCCTAATCAGTTATGTAATTAGCTTTAATATAAAATACCCTACACTTCTCACAATCTAGCTAATTAATGTTTAATTGTGTTTTGTTACTACTCTTCTTGCGATGTTTCATTGGAGAGTTGTGTCACAAGGGAAATAACAGGACCCCGGGGCTGCACTCACTCCCCTTGGGTCTATCGCCTCTCCTGCAGCAGCACATCATCAGGGGTTGGTGCTACAATTACTTAATACAGTTTCTTGCACTGACGACCCCTCAAGGTGTCCCTGGTTCTATGATGGTAAGAGAAGCTATGTGGGAGGTAAGTGCAGCACATGCACTCTGCTTCTGTCTCCGCATCTTCTAACTGTGAAACAAGACATGGTCAGTGGGCAGAAATAAAATCAGTCAGTGACATTAGTGACATCAGTGCCGCTCCACGGCTTCTGACACTACTCTTAAAATAAATGTCATCAGTGGTTGGCATTGGTGTCTGTGTGTTTTTTTTATTGTATTACTTAGTCTGTATGAAAGATCTCTACCAACTTGAGGGATATTTAAAAAGGTGAAAACTTTATTAAATTTCTTTAAAATAGTGTGAAACCCATTACAAAAGGCAAACAATATATACAAATATAAATACAATTATTCTGAACCATGAAAGGATCATATCATATCAAGGACAATGCATAGAATGTTGCATTACTGTTATGTTTGATTCTTTTCTCAGACACTTTTGGCTTTTCTTACAAGATAAAAATAAAAAATACATTTATGGTATTCTTATATAGTGGTCAGTTGATGTCTCATTGACCCCTATAGGTAATAAACAATGGGGTATTTTTTATCTCGATAGTGCAGAGTCAAACAGATTTTATTATACAGTATAGTCCAACTTAACTCAACAAAGACTGGAGAAAAGTTGACGTCCTTGTGCCTTTCAGGATAGGTCCAGATATGTGAACATTAAAATAAGGATTATTACTCCAGGCTTGACGCGTTTCGCCTCTATATTTTGGAAGAGGCTCATCAGAAGAAAAAGGAGCTGGCATACACAGTCTGCCTAGGGAGTATAGGGATCAAAAGGAATACAAATCAATACTAATACAAAAGGAAAACAAAGATGGCGGAGAAAGTATATACTCCAAATTTTACACATAAATCAAAAAAATGTATGTACATAGATTTTCACTTTGAGACCAAAGAAACTAACACCCGAAAATATTGACCAATACCTGTCACTGGAGTCTCGAGGGTAAAGTTATAGATTATGGACCTCACGAGAAACGTTCTCAATCGAAACACTGGGATTTGGATGCTATAGAGAGCCAATGTATAGAAGAATTAAAATATCAGCAAGACAGAGATGGAACCACTTATCAATCCTTTATTTTATCAATCTATCTCACCCTGTGTGTTTTTGTCCCAGGTGACTACGTACTCCAGACCAGGATATTATATCCCAAGTGATAAACTACAAGAAAGTATTCATAATTAAAAAGTCTATCATTTGGTGTTTATATATCTAAAAATATATTTATATAAATATGGGTAGTGTGGAGATGGTATAAAGAATCTTACTGGGAAAATAGAAGCATCCTGACAACATAAGGGCAGATAGTCATCATCATCAGGTTAGGAGCTGGCTTTCATAACTAAAAAAATATATATAGTTTAGGCCATACAGATGATAAGATATAACCCATTGTTCATATAAGGATATCTATAATAACTCAATAGTAAGATTATCCATGTGCTGCTAGATATTTCAAAAGAATGGGCTTACTAACATTTATTTAGCAATGATTCCATCTATCAGTAAAAAATGCAGCAGATGTCAAATGCTCAGAAAAAAAGCACACTCACCCATTCTATCCAGTGCAAACAGAGTCCTGGCTGGAGTCAAAGTGTGCTAGATTTTCTCCCTCTATATACCCTGTTTGTGTGATCATCTCTGTCAGCTGTGCGATTAACTCATTAGGGTATAAGTGTGCTGTTAAAAGACAGGAAGTGTTCTAATGCTGTATGGTTTATATGATAGGTCAGAGGCCCTGTCCATCATCCCAGTTACTATACAGAGCTAAATACACATTATAAATCAGGGGCTAGTGGCCTATAGGAGGAAGTAAAGTTTTTATACTTATTGTATTTGGCAAAAAGGGTATGGAGATAGAGAATTGAGAAAATAAAACAATAATTAAGAGTGGAAAGCATAACTGTAATATGATGGCTTCATATAGTTTAATAGGTAAAGTCAAATTGGGGCGAATTTCTCTGGTCTCATTACATCTTAAAGTATTGAACATGTATTATCGGATATATAATATTATATATCCGATAATACATGTTCAATACTTTAAGATGTAATGAGACCAGAGAAATTCGCCCCAATTTGACTTTACCTATTAAACTATATGAAGCCATCATATTACAGTTATGCTTTCCACTCTTAATTATTGTTTTATTTTCTCAATTCTCTATCTCCATACCCTTTTTGCCAAATACAATAAGTATAAAAACTTTACTTCCTCCTATAGGCCACTAGCCCCTGATTTATAATGTGTATTTAGCTCTGTATAGTAACTGGGATGATGGACAGGGCCTCTGACCTATCATATAAACCATACAGCATTAGAACACTTCCTGTCTTTTAACAGCACACTTATACCCTAATGAGTTAATCGCACAGCTGACAGAGATGATCACACAAACAGGGTATATAGAGGGAGAAAATCTAGCACACTTTGACTCCAGCCAGGACTCTGTTTGCACTGGATAGAATGGGTGAGTGTGCTTTTTTTCTGAGCATTTGACATCTGCTGCATTTTTTACTGATAGATGGAATCATTGCTAAATAAATGTTAGTAAGCCCATTCTTTTGAAATATCTAGCAGCACATGGATAATCTTACTATTGAGTTATTATAGATATCCTTATATGAACAATGGGTTATATCTTATCATCTGTATGGCCTAAACTATATATATTTTTTTAGTTATGAAAGCCAGCTCCTAACCTGATGATGATGACTATCTGCCCTTATGTTGTCAGGATGCTTCTATTTTCCCAGTAAGATTCTTTATACCATCTCCACACTACCCATATTTATATAAATATATTTTTAGATATATAAACACCAAATGATAGACTTTTTAATTATGAATACTTTCTTGTAGTTTATCACTTGGGATATAATATCCTGGTCTGGAGTACGTAGTCACCTGGGACAAAAACAACAGGGTGAGATAGATTGATAAAATAAAGGATTGATAAGTGGTTCCATCTCTGTCTTGCTGATATTTTAATTCTTCTATACATTGGCTCTCTATAGCATCCAAATCCCAGTGTTTCGATTGAGAACGTTTCTCGTGAGGTCCATAATCTATAACTTTACCCTCGAGACTCCAGTGACAGGTATTGGTCAATATTTTCGGGTGTTAGTTTCTTTGGTCTCAAAGTGAAAATCTATGTACATACATTTTTTTGATTTATGTGTAAAATTTGGAGTATATACTTTCTCCGCCATCTTTGTTTTCCTTTTGTATTAGTATTGATTTGTATTCCTTTTGATCCCTATACTCCCTAGGCAGACTGTGTATGCCAGCTCCTTTTTCTTCTGATGAGCCTCTTCCAAAATATAGAGGCGAAACGCGTCAAGCCTGGAGTAATAATCCTTATTTTAATGTTCACATATCTGGACCTATCCTGAAAGGCACAAGGACGTCAACTTTTCTCCAGTCTTTGTTGAGTTAAGTTGGACTATACTGTATAATAAAATCTGTTTGACTCTGCACTATCGAGATAAAAAATACCCCATTGTTTATTACCTATAGGGGTCAATGAGACATCAACTGACCACTATATAAGAATACCATAAATGTATTTTTTTATTTTATCTTGTAAGAAAAGCCAAAAGTGTCTGAGAAAAGAATCAAACATAACAGTAATGCAACATTCTATGCATTGTCCTTGATATGATATGATCCTTTCATGGTTCAGAATAATTGTATTTATATTTGTATATATTGTTTGCCTTTTGTAATGGGTTTCACACTATTTTAAAGAAATTTAATAAAGTTTTCACCTTTTTAAATATCCCTCAAGTTGGTAGAGATCTTTCATACACTTTAATAATTAAACTACCTCCTAATCATTTGACAAAGTTTTTTTGTATTACTTAGTCCCCTTAAGGGACATTACCTTTCAATTACTCAATCACTTGTGCTGTAAACATCAATTTTAGAGCCTTGCTATATAGAGCAAAATTCACTTTCCTTTATGAATGCCGGTCATAGGCTGGCTTTCACAGGAGTACCGTCATAACAGGCATGTGGGTCTTCAGCAGATCTCTAATTCTCATGGCAACCCAACGGAGCCCCGCGATTTTATCATAGGAGTGCCGATGGGCGGTTTGAATAACATACCCCACTGCCAGCGCCCTGTAAATTGCGCTGTTAAAGTTGCAGGCAGAGAGTCAGTCGACACATAGCAGTAGGATGCTAGCAGAGTATGGCATATTTCAGTAAAAGGTAAAGAAGTCGTAGTTACTTTTTATTTTTTACGTAAAAACAAACATTTTAGGCTAGGATTCCTTAAGGACATTTGCTCACTGTAAAATTGTGTAATCTAAATAACGATTTCTTCATAGTTAGAAATCTTACAATTATTGCAAGATGCCTGCAGTGTTTCCTCAGTAACATTCCCACAGCTACCATGCCGTCCTAGTCCTATTTACACTTTAATATGACAGCTCTATGTGCTGAAAACAATAGCCTATTAAAAGAAAGCAAGAATACCTTCCCTCTTCCCTATATGTATAGCACTTACCCAGCCATAATACGGCACTATGAATAAAGCAAAATGTGAAGGTAAAACTAAACATAACAGATTTGTCAACTGATAATTGTTCAGTTCTGGATCGAGTCCCCGAGGAAATGTTTAGTGACGGCTCTAGGACTCTAGACAACAGAAGGCGTTTTGCTTTCAGGTATTATTTTTAACCTAGCAACCATTTATTACTATGAAAGTTCAGTTTGTTCATATAAAAATAGCTTAAGCTTAAGAATATCAACATAGAAGTCGAATCTTCTCGGCAGTTGATCCCAGAGGTCCCACAGCTGATGAGCTACACATCAATATTTGAACAATGTGTAACACTGATGAAAAGAAATACGTAGAAAATAAAAGATATCTCCAACAAGGGGATTTTCTTAGCTGCATTAACCCTATTCACAGGGTCAAATAAAAGAGAACAAGTCCTATGTCTGAAATTATAGATTGTATTAACATTGGGTATCTGAGACTGCGGCTGTAACATTGGGGGAGGAATGCCTTTTTATATACATGATTCCAGATACGCTACTAAAATGGGCTATGGTGTGTAATAGTAGAATAGCAATTTGCCAAATCAGCAAGATTCACAAGAAACCTTGTTTTTTATTTTAAGAATTAGGAAGTTAAGTAGAAAGGCATCTTAAAGCATCCACTGACTTACAACTGGAAAATAAAACTGAAATTGGATATTGCATAAAAGTGTACATTTTCATGGTTTTGCTTCCCTACTAGATATTAGTGGTGTATGAATTTTTCCTTTTTTCATGAAGAGGTGCTGCATGCCTCTTCATGAATCTGGAGTGTCTGTTGAGCGGCATGTGCCTCTGTCTTTGACTGTGTAAGATTTCTGTTGGGAGTAAAGCCTTCTTGTCATGAGTAACACAAGCCATGGCATCAAGCCCAAGATCCACTTGGCTTCTACAATTTCAGCATAGCTGTAAGAAACTGTCATGAAAATGTGGGAGGTTAATGGACCCTTCCTATGCACTGCATAGATGCGCTCATTGGCAGTAGAACAGTACCTGAAACACAGTGACGGTGGGCACCTGCTTTCTTGAACCAGTAAAGCAAGGCGCAACGCTACTGTGGGGCTGCCCATGTCACAAACAGGACTATGGATATGTGTAAATTTAAAATGGCTGCTCACTATCTCTTAACTCCTCCCACTGGCCAATTCTTAACTCTTAGTTATCTTCCATACATCTGAGTTATTCATTTTTACATCTAAAATGCAGATTGCACATGTCTGCTGATCAGGTCAGCCGGCATGTCCAGGGAATTATGCAAGCTCAGCGCATGAGCTCGAACAAGCATGAGGAACATGAACATGGACGTACCTATATGTCATTGGTTGTGAAGCGGTTAAAAAATATTTGAATTTTTAGAGGATTCAATTTTTGGACTACCTTAATCAACATATGCCATGACTAATATTTATGGCACCACTTTTAAAATGTGTTCCTTAAGCATCCATCTTAGGTTATGCATTGATAGTATTTGAAAGCCCCAGGCCCCTTTGTAAAAAGGACATGAATATTGCATAACTCTCTGATGAAATTCTGAAATATTCGATGGGAGCTGCATAAGTAACCTTTACCAAGGGCACCAAGAGTACTTGTCCTCTACCCTGTACCCTGGTAAATATTTCTTTGCATACATGCCCATAAAAGTCTCAAATATGATCTTAATAAATGCACAATCTTGGAGCATGCTGAATAACTTGCTTTCACAGTCGTGACTTTCTGAATTAATAGCATGGTGTGTGAATGCATCAGTGTTTGAAGTTAAAGAAGAAAGAAAAATACAATTTAATAGCTTCTATTATTGTTTGCAAGCTGGAGTACAAGTGGTCCTTCAAGTCACAACAACCTCAGGTTATAATATTTCAACATACCGTAAGCGATTTTTCAACGCACATTCAACATAAAATGAATGAAATGGACATTGCAAATCTGCTACAAACATGATTATGAGGAATTAGCATTTCATTAGTAACACCCATTGACAGCACTTCTCCACAGTAAAGAACAATATTGAATGTTGTGTAATGCTATCAGTAGAGTCGATCCTCCTCTCTGTATCTGCCGCAGCCGCCCGCTCTGTGAAAGAGATGAATCGCAGCACTGACAGTGAGCGGGCAGCTGCAACAGAGAGGTGGATGAACGCACACACCACATTGCACACAGTGCTCAACTCCTTCTATGCTACACTGTACTGAATACGCAGCTCAGTGCACTCATCGGTCATCTCCTTCACACAGTTGCGGATTTGGGACAGTGTGGTAGAGGATGAGGTGACCGCTGTGTGCAATGCGGTTCAGTTTACATAGAGTGTTCATATTGGGGACTGGGGGTGTGAGTTTGTTGGAGTCTGGGGGCAGGTCTCTAGGGGTCTGGGGGTGAGCATGTTGGACACTATGGGTTGGGCCGGTAGGAGTCTGGGGTGTGCTTCTAGGAGACTGGTTGTAAACAACAAGTAATGACATTTACACCCAGGCTCCAAAACAAACACGCTTGTGTTCGGTGGCAGAGGCTGCTCCTCCAGGCAAAAAACTGATATCTAGGTAACCCTGTAAAATGCTAACAGGATGTACATTACAAACTGTCAGCATTTTGCAACCTAGATACAAATATAAATTATATGAAAAGCCTGGACAACCCTTTTAAGAATCTCGGGCTAATGCAGGCTGGCAATACAATGCTGGCATTAA
The DNA here is from genome assembly GCA_033576535.1 of Allobates femoralis. Lineage (NCBI taxonomy): Eukaryota > Metazoa > Chordata > Amphibia > Anura > Aromobatidae > Allobates > Allobates femoralis. The sequence goes on from JARQOC010000002.1 coordinate 183,781,066, forward strand.
CACCTTATTACCCAGCGTGCCACCACCACGAGGGCCGCTGAAGTGCTTATTAAAGCACATCGAAATGGCGCTATGATAAATGTGCTATCTTCAAGGGTGGCTGCGGGCTGCTATTTTTTAACATGGGGAGGCTCTAAAACAATGGACAATGGACTTCTCTGCTGAGAATACCAGCCCTCAGCTGCCTAATTTTACCTTGGCTGACAATTAAATATAGGGCATAGCCCTACACATTTGTTTGCCAGCCAAGGTAAAATTAGTCAGCTGAGGGTGGCAGCTCGCAGCTGTGAACTTTATATGGGCTAGACTAAAAAATACTGCAAAACCTTATGCATTTTTTAATTTATTTATTTAACACACTATGAAGAAAGGCTTTTTGCCAAACACTATTGTGTATAGAAAACAAGCACAATCACCTTCAAGATTGAGGAAATGCAGTCTGATTGCAACAGCCAATCACAGGTGCTCTCACAGAGAGTGAGCATCTGTGAGTGGCTGTTGTCAGTAAGTGCAGTGAATATGCATGAAACTTCATGGGTGGCTCCGAAAGCAAGCAGTGGGACACTGGTAAGATGTTCTAGCCATTGTATCATCATTCTATCTATCTATTTATCTATCTATCTGTTTGTCTTTTTTCTGACATTTTACTGCATGGAAATGTCCATGCTAAAATCGCTGTCAGAGTGCTGTGCATGTGGTGTGCAATGTTTACATTGCACCCATACACTTGCATTGGCGGAATCTTGGCAAGATCCACAGACATACGAAGCATGCTGCAAATTTTTCCTCATTTCACGTTTCTCACAGATATGCATGACGCTTTAGTTTAACATGGTTGCGAGTGCAATCCGATGTTTGATCGGATTGCACTCGCAGACCATTTCTGCAGATTTCTGCACCCTTAGGCTGGATTCACACAGCTATATGAGGCGCGTGATGATTGTAATGCACTGCCTGGGCTGGCCAGCTCTGCTTACCTGAGAGTGACAGGTGCATAGAAATATATGAAGCTGACAAGCTTGGGTCAGGAGAGCCGATGGCCGATTCAGGCAATGTGATGCAATCCTTGAATGTGTCATACACTAGTGTGACTCCAGCCTAAATGTAACCCCATGCCCAATTTACATATACTCATATACTTTCGGCATCTTAACCTTTTACCAACAGGTTAGGGAGTGGTTAGGGAGTATTGCTGGCATCTCCTGCCTGCCCCATCCAAGTATAGAGGTCCAGTCAAAGCAGCATTCATAACCATTTGGCTGCTACATAAGAAATTATGTCTTGGATTCTTCTTGTTCAAAAAACATTTCAATAAAAAGTTGATATATAAAGTGAGTAGTGATGAACGAGTGTGCTCGGCATTGCTTAGTACTCAATCGAGTATCCTGGGTTCTTCTGTTAGATTCTGATATTACTCTGATTGGCTGACAACATTGCATTATTGTAAAAAGAAAATAGGGAGGGGGACAAGAGGCGCAATAGTGCCCTATCACTAGTGACACTTATGTGTGATGGTGGTGCTGTGAAGCTGCTCACCTGGTCCAGTTGTGATCCCCACAACTGGTTTGAAGGCGTTTTTGGAATCTATGTTCCAGCTGCTGCAGGACCTCCACCGACCACTGGATAGTGGTTTGAATCCAAGAAATGATGGGAGTACTGGTGTGTCACGGTCCGCGCTGCTGTGGTATGGATAAACTCACCAAAGAGCCAAATGTATTTTCATCCTTTATTCCTCCTCTCTCCTACGCGTTTCAGCGCCACACCCGGCGCCTTCCTCAGGGTCATGTCCCTGAGGAAGGCGCCGGGTGTGGCGCTGAAACGCGTAGGAGAGAGGAGGAATAAAGGATGAAAATACATTTGGCTCTTTGGTGAGTTTATCCATACCACAGCAGCGCGGACCGTGACACACCAGTACTCCCATCATTTCTTAAACATTGCATTATTAGATCTATATAAAATCCAGTGAAGCCATGCTCAGCACGCACAGTCTACCACGGAAAGAGTGTAGGGAGAGCTGCTGGACAAGAGAAAGTGTATTAGGTATTATTGCCTTACAATCTTTGCTTTTGCAATGTAAATTAAATCTATTTTGTTCTCTAATGATCCAAGAAAATTAGAAAAAAATCCAGTACTAGCTCCAAAGTGCATGTGAAATTAAAAAACTTCTTTATTAATTCATTTTAAAAATGAAGACATATTAAAATTGAGATCTGAAACAAGTAAGGTGTTACGCAATTTTAATATGTCTGTTATAATTTCAAAATTAATTAATAAAGAAGTTATTTTTATTTTCACATGGATGTTGGAGCTGGTGCTGGAAGTTTTGCTAATCTCCTTGGATTCTCATGAGAGTTTGCTGCCTTGCAACTTTTCTTTGCATCAGGGTGATGACACGTGTTAACTGCTCTGCAGTCCATGTGAAAAGCTCTCTGTAGTTAAATGGAACTAGATTTCCTTTGGCACATTCAGAGTTTATGTGTAGATGCAGCAGTGTTGCTGTCTATGTGAAAGGCGGCTCTGAAGGTGGGAAGTTGTGGTCCTCTGGCCTTTTAATAGTTACCTCTTCATCTAGCAGGTGTCGCTGATAGAGTTTAATCTCTGATTTGACCTCAAGTTGTGAAGACTTGAGCTGTGCTTCTTAACTTATCAGAAGTATTCTGCTCTGTGAGAATAATCTTCGGGGTGTTGCAGTCCTTTGTTTGGGTGGAGGTGAGGGGGTGTTAGCCCAGGGCTGGATTGGAATGAGGGCAAAGTTGGCAGCCTGGACGTCCTCACCATCAGAGGTAATTCCAGGATCAGGAGTCAGCTAGGGAACCCCAGTCTACAGGGTCTGACTAGCTCCCCTAATTCCCTCAGTCCACCTCTGCCTTCTATGCAGGGATTATAGCCTTACACTCGTTGCTGCTGCAACCTAAAAAAATATAATCTATTCTATATTACTGCTGTTATCTGCAGTTAGTGCTGGGCAATCTTCTTAAAAAGGGATAGTGTATTAGAGGTCTCAAAGCAGGGATTATATCCTTACTGTCCTTCATGCTGCAACATAAAAAAAATGTATTCTACATCACCGCTATTTTCTGCATTTAGTGCTGGAAAAAGGATAGTGTATTAGATGTTTTTAGGAAGGATTTATAGCCTTACTGTCCTTGCTGCTGCAACGTAAAACCAAAAGTGCTTTTCAGGCCTACATGTATTCTATTATAATCCCTATTCATAACAATTTTAATTGCATAACTAGTTTTAAATGTGCAAGACGTGCGGTAAGGGATGGGGAAGTGGATAACTCGCTTATGGTGGTGCATGTAGAGGTCATGGCCATTGACTAGTCCAAACTGTGCCTGTTGCAGGAGTACAACAGCACACTTTCCATCTACACATAACTTCCTGTCCTACTTTGTTGGGGGGCACAGGACACCACTATTGAAGCCAGAACAGTGCAAACAGGTGGTGCATTAGATAACAGATAATGCTTCCAGTCTATTTCAAAGCACCTCCCTGTCTTGCACACGGTCCAGTCTCACTGGCTAAGAGTCTGGCCCACATAACACTCCCCCTGATGCTTCTAGCTCCCACCATGGGAAATACCAAGAGACAAGTCATCCAACACTTGGACACTTCAAGGAGCTCTTTACATTTACATGTGTTTATTATGGCCTCTTACCCAGAACGTTGATCAGGCCAATTGGACTCCCATTACTGGTAATCTGAGGTTTACACAGGGTCGTGATTTTTCATCATAGAGCAAGAAAAATGAAGATATTAAATTTGATATATTTAATCCGAAGGAATAAGCAGTGTTTACAAAAATATACAAGATTTTACAAAAGGGACAAAATACAGTACAACATAGACATTTACAAAATAATAAAAAGGAATAAAGTAGAAAGTTACGTAAGACTTATTAAAACTTGTGTCACGCATAACTTCTGCAAGTTACCTTAATGGTACATTTCCAGCACAAGAAGCAGCAGGAGGAGGAAATTGCCTGAATTGCACGCCGCCACATCGTGGTGTTTTCATGGCAACAGGCACAATTGTGTCCGATTACTGGCGGTGTCTACCTTCCTGTGGCCGCGTGTAAATGTACCATAATAGAAATACAGTTCAGCATCACAGTTTAGTTTTGTGTCCTCCTCATGGTCTGAATGACTCACAAAATTGGGATTATGTTTTCTATTCACACACATCACACCCACCTTGTGAGCTCATGTGAGGGCTGTCCCTGGGACGTGCCCATACCTGCAGAAAAGTATAGATTTCCAGTTGTCATCTTATCTTTGGTCAAAGAGCTCACAAGCATAGCATAGTAGTATTATGTTCCCCTTTATGAATTTACCTTTTAATAGATAGGAAACACAACATTGCTGTGAGTATATAACTCGTGGAAAATAATTTACTAAGATTTTGGCTACTGCCCAGTGAAATAAAACGGTGTTTTGCTTTCGCCATTTCATATTGATTCTAAAAATATAATTTTCATAACGGTAGTGCATGACATTTGACTTAAAGTGTTTTAGCTGAAAGGACAAAAGACCTCAGAGGCTTTTTTCCTTCCAAAAAGTTCCCATCTTTTTTAAAAACCATAAAATAGCCAAATGTTGCATTCCTGATTACTCTGGTCATATAAGGAACTTTTAATTACACCATGGCAGGGGAAGCTGTATGTGGATTGAGTGTAAGCACTTTTGCAAGTGAGCATTTACACCAAAGAATGAGGTAGAGTGTCAGCTCAAGGATAATGGAAAACATGTTTTAAGTACCGTATATACTCGTGTATAAGCCGACCCGTGTATAAGCCGACCCCCCTACTTTTGCCCCCAAAACCTGGGAAAATCTATTGACTCGTGTATAAGCCAAGGGTGGACCCTAGCACAAGTATACAGCCCCCAGCAGTGTGGTATACAGCAGTCCCAGAGGTAGATACAGCAGCCCCAGTGGTAGTATACACGCAGCCCCAGTAGTATATACAGCCCCAGTGGTATATACAGCCCCAGTGGTAGTATATATAGCCCCAGTGGTAGTATACAGGGCCCCAGCAATACATACAGCCCCAGTGGTATATACAGCCCCAGTGGTATATACAGCCCCAGTGGTAGTATATACAGCCCCAGTGGTAGTAGATTGCAGCCCCAGCGGTAGTATACAGGGCCCCAGCAGTATATACAGCCCCAGTGGTATATACAGCCCCAGTGGTACTATATACAGCCCCAGTGGTAGTAGATTGCAGCCCCAGCGGTAGTATACAGGGCCCCAGCAGTATATACAGCCCCAGTGGTATATACAGCCCCAGTGGTAGTATATACAGCCCCAGTGGTAGTAGATTGCAGCCCCAGCGGTAGTATACAGGGCCCCAGCAGTATATACAGCCCCAGTGGTATATACAGCCCCAGTGGTAGTATATACAGCCCCAGTGGTAGTATATACAGCCCCAGTGGTAGTAGATTGCAGCCCCAGCGGTAGTATACAGGGCCCCAGCAGTATATACAGCCCCAGTGGTATATACAGCCCCAGTGGTAGTATATACAGCCCCAGTGGTAGTAGATTGCAGCCCCAGCGGTAGTATACAGGGCCCCAGCAGTATATACAGCCCCAGTGGTATATACAGCCCCAATGGTAGTATATACAGCCCCAGTGGTAATAGATTGCAGCCCCAGCGGTAGTATACAGGGCCCCAGTAATCCAGGGCTCCCCCAGCGTCTCTCCGGTCACCTGAAAATCAAACTATACTTATCAGTGTCCGCTGTCCGCGCCCGCTCGCCTCTGCCGTCTGCGATCCTCCATCTTCATGCGGCGTCTTCCGGTTTCCTGTGCTCGTCGCAGGGAATGACGTCATTCCCTGCGACGACCACAGGAACCCGGAAGACGCCGCATGAAGATGGAGGATCGCAGACGGCAGAGGCGAGCGGGCGCGGACAGCGGACACTGATAAGTATAGTTTGCTTTTCAGGTGACCGGAGAGAGGCTGGGGGGGCCCTGGATTACTGGGGATGCGGGGGCTGCTGTATACCGATGTATACATCGGTATGTACCGATGTATACATCGGTATACAGCACTGACTCGCGTATAAGCCGAGGGGGGTACTTTTCAGCCCAATTTTTGGGCTGAAAAACTCGGCTTATACGCGAGTATATACGGTATATGTTCCTGACAGATATAGAGGAGTTTTTCCGGTGTTTATTATAAGAATAACTGTTGCAACCCTTTCCTGCCCCGTATAATGGAGAACCAGGTCATAAATAGCTGTACAGAAAGTGCAAAATCCAATAAGTTTGCTGTTATCAAAGTAGATAATTATACTACTTCAAAGGGATCACTGGAGCAGTAAAGCTCCTTCATTGTTAAGTATAATAATAGTCACTTGTGACTTCTGTTACAATACTTTACTAATAAATGACCTTCACTGCTTCAATGATCCCCATGGACTAATGTTCCTTGATAACAGCACACTCATTGGATCCTGCAGTATCTATACAGCCAGGACAGAGGTGGGGGCATGGCTTAGTTAAGGATTTGTGCCTGACAGCCAGCTTACTTTACCAAGTGGAAACACATAGAAGAGGGAGGAAACTCCTTGTCTCTTTCAGAGCTCATATGTGGCACTTCCAGTTTAGTGGGATATAATCTGAAATCAGGACATTAGTGACAATTTTCTAATTTAAAGTTTATCAGTAAATTTCATTTCTTTTCTGTTTGTGAAAAGTTCAAATAATTTTTATGATCCAGGAAAACTCCTAGTAATGCAGCACTATAGAACAACATAATAACAAGTTGCTTTATATTATTGATATTGGGTTTTACTTGTGAAACATAGTATAGAATAGTGAAAAACAGACAAATCTAAAGACTATTTTATGATTCTAGGTATAGATCTTTTTTTCCTACATGTTGAAATATGCTCCACTAGATGGTGGCCCGATTCTAACACATCAGGTAGTCTAGAACATGTTTCCCAACTCCAGTCCTCAAGGCACACCAACAGGTCATGTTTTCAGGATTTCCTTATCATTAGACAGATGATGGAATTATCCCCTGTGCATGTGATTAAACTAACACCTGTGCAATCCTAAGGAAATCCTGAAAACATGACCTGTTGGTGTGCCTTGAGGACTGGAGTTGGGAAACACTGGTCTAGAATACCTTGTAAACAGCAGTGAAGTGCGTCACACTGACTGACAGCCTTGTAGACAGGAGGGAAGTTTGTCACACTGACAGCCTTGTAGACAGGATTGAAGTGCATCACACTGACAGCCTTGTAGACAGGAGTGAACTGCGTCACACTGACAGCCTTGTAGACAGGAATGAAGTTTGTGACACTGACTGACAGCCATGAGGATGGGGTGAGGGATGAGGGGATGGAGGAAGCTGTGAGGGATGGAGGAGGCTGTGAGGACGGAGGGGGCTGAGGGGATGGCGGAGGCTGCAACGATGGGGAGGTTGTGAGGATGGAGGAGGCTGTGAGGATGGAGGAGGCTGTGTGGATGGAGGAGGCTGTGAGGATGGAGGAGGCTGTGAGGATGGAGAAGGCTGTGAGGATGGAGGATGCTGTGATAATAGAGGACGCTGTGAGGATGAGAAAGCTGTGAGGATGGAGGAAGCTGTGAGGATGGAGGAAGCTGTGAGGATGGAGTAAGATGTGAGGATGGAGGAGGCTAAGGGGATGGAGGAGGCTAAGGGGATGGAGGAGGCTGTGAGGATGGAGGAGGCTGTGAGGATGGAGAACACTGTGAAGTTGGAGGATGCTGCAAGGATGGAGGAGGCTGTGAGGATGGGAAGGCTGTGAGGATGGGAAGGCTGTGAGGATGGGGAGGCTGTGAGGATGGAGAAGGCTGTGAGGATGGAGGAGGCTGTGAGGATGGAGGAGGCTGTGAGATGGAGGAGGCTGCGAGGATGAAGGAGGCTGTGAGGATGTAGGATGCTGTGAGGATGGGGTGGCTCTGAGAGTGGAGGAGGCTGTGAGGATGGAGGTGGCTGTGAGGATGGGGAGGCTGTGAGGATGGAGGACAGCATGAGGATGGAGGAGGCTGTGAGGATGGAGGAGGCTGTGAGGATGGGAAGGCTGTGAGGATGGGGAGGCTGTGAGGATGGGGAGGCTGAGCGGATGGAGGAGGCAGTGAGGAACCCGCACGCTGCAGGGACACTCACCCCAGCTCCATTCCGTTGTCTTCCTGGAGGGAATGGAGGAGGCTGTGAGGATGGGGATGATGAGGGGATGGAGTAGGCTGTGAGGATGGAGGAGGATGGAGGAGGCTGAGGGAATGGAGGAGGCTATGAGGATGAGGAGGCTGAGGGGATGAGGAAGCTGTGAGGATGGAGGAGGCTGGGAGGAAGGGGAAGCTGAGGGGATGGAGGAGGCTGTGAGGATGGAGGAGGCTGAGGGGATGGAGGAGGCTGAGGGGATGGAGGAGGCTGCAACGATGGAGGAGGCTGTGAGGATGGAGGAAGCTGTGAGGATGGAGGAAGCTGTGAGGATGGAGGAGGCTAAGGGGATGGAGAAGGCTGTGAGGATGGAGGAGGCTGTGAGGAAGGAGGAGGATGTGAGGATGGAAAAAGCTGTGAGGATGGAGGAGGCTGTAAGGATGGGGAGGCTGTAAGGATGGGGAGGCTGTGAAGATGGAGAAGGCTGTGAGGATGAAGAAGGCTGTGAGGATGAAGAAGGCTGTAAGGATGGAGGAGACTGTGAGGATGGAGGAGGCTGCGAGGATGGAGGAGGCTGCAAGGATGGAGGATGCTGTAAGGATGGAGGATGCTGTGAGGATGGGGAGGCTGAGGGGATGGAGGAAGCTGTGAGGATGGAGGAGGCTGGGAGGATGGGGAAGCTGAAGAGATGGAGGAGGCTGTGAGGACGGGGGGGGCTGAGGGATGGCGGAGGCTGCAACGATGGGGAGGTTGTGAGGATGGAGGAGGCTGTGAGGATGGAGGAGGCTGTGTGGATGGAGGAGGCTGTGAGGATGGAGGAGGCTGTGAGGATGGAGAAGGCTGTGAGGATGGAGGATGCTGTGATAATAGAGGACGCTGTGAGGATGAGAAAGCTGTGAGGATGGAGGAAGCTGTGAGGATGGAGGAAGCTGTGAGGATGGAGGAAGATGTGAGGATGGAGGAGGCTAAGGGGATGGAGGAGGCTAAGGGGATGGAGGAGGCTGTGAGGATGGAGGAGGCTGTGAGGATGGAGAACACTGTGAAGTTGGAGGATGCTGCAAGGATGGAGGAGACTGTGAGGATGGGAAGGCTGTGAGGATGGGAAGGCTGTGAGGATGGGGAGGCTGTGAGGATGGAGGAGGCTGTGAGGATGGAGGAGGCTGTGAGGATGGAGGAGGCTGCGAGGATGAAGGAGGCTGTGAGGATGTAGGATGCTGTGAGGATGGGGTGGCTCTGAGAGTGGAGGAGGCTGTGAGGATGGAGGTGGCTGTGAGGATGGGGAGGCTGTGAGGATGGAGGACAGCATGAGGATGGAGGAGGCTGTGAGGATGGAGGAGGCTGTGAGGATGGGAAGGCGGTGAGGATGGGGAGGCTGTGAGGATGGGGAGGCTGAGCGGATGGAGGAGGCAGTGAGGAACCCGCACGCTGCAGGGACACTCACCCCAGCTCCATTCCGTTGTCTTCCTGGAGGGAATGGAGGAGGCTGTGAGGATGGGATGATGAGGGGATGGAGTAGGCTGTGAGGATGGAGGAGGCTGGGAGGATGGAGGAGGCTGAGGGAATGGAGGAGGCTATGAGGATGAGGAGGCTGAGGGGATGGAGGAAGCTGTGAGGATGGAGGAGGCTGGGAGGAAGGGGAAGCTGAGGGGATGGAGGAGGCGTGTGAGGATGGAGGAGGCTGAGGGGATGGAGGAGGCTGAGGGGATGGAGGAGGCTGCAACGATGGAGGAGGCTGTGAGGATGGAGGAAGCTGTGAGGATGGAGGAAGCTGTGAGGATGGAGGAGGCTAAGGGGATGGAGAAGGCTGTGAGGATGGAGGAGGCTGTGAGGATGGAGGAGGATGTGAGGATGGAAAAAGCTGTGAGGATGGAGGAGGCTGTAAGGATGGGGAGGCTGTAAGGATGGGGAGGCTGTGAAGATGGAGAAGGCTGTGAGGATGAAGAAGGCTGTGAGGATGGAGGAGACTGTGAGGATGGAGGAGGCTGCGAGGATGGAGGAGGCTGCAAGGATGGAGGATGCTGTAAGGATGGAGGATGCTGTGAGGATGGGGAGGCTGTGAGGATGGAGGACAGCATGAGGATGGAGGAGGTTATGAGGATGGAGGAGGCTGTGAGGATGGAGGAGGCTGTGAGGATGGGGAGGCTGTGAGGATGAAGGACAGCATGAGGATGGAGGAGGTTATGAGGATGGAGGAGGCTGTGAGGATGGAGGAGGCTGTGAGGATGGAGGAGGCTGTGAGGATGGAGGAGGCTGTGAGGATGGGGAGGCTGTGAGGATGGGAAGGCTGTGAGGATGGAGGAGGCTGTGAGGATGGAGGAGGCTGAAGGGATGGAGGAGGCTGTGAGGATGGAGAAGGCTGAGGGGATGGAGGAGGCTGAGGGGGATGGAGGAGGCTGTGAGGATGGAGGAGGCTGTGAGGATGGAGGTGGCTGTGAGGATGGGGAGGCTTTGGAAGTACACTGAGCTGTAGGTTGATTTTCTGCTAAGGGAAAAAAAAAAAGATTTAAATCTGATTTTCCAGCGAGTGTGACACGAGCTGAGTGTGACGGAGCGCAAGTGCGGACGGAAGTAAGTGTGTGACTTGTGATTCAATGACTTTGGATTCAGGGAGTTTGGAAGGGAGGACTTACTGAATTGCAGGTTGTATTTAATTAATACTTTGCATTTCTTTTTACTTGTCATTTCTGTCTGGTGCAATCCCCATTAGGAAATGAGCTCCTTGATTGGCAATGCCATCCAGTGTACATCTTGCCACATGTATGCATTCCTTGAACAGCCGGTCGAGGGTGCATACTGCTGTGTGAGATGTGAGTATGTTGTGCATTTGGAAGCCCAGATACTGGATCTAAATGAGCAACTGACAACGCTTAGATCCATAGACAATATGGAAAGGAGTCTGCTGCTCACTGAACAGCTGCTCAATGGGATAGATGTGGGGGAGGATGGTAGTGAGGAGCTGCAGGACCGTGAGGTATCTAGTTGGGTGACAGTTAGAAGGCGGGGTAGAGGAAAGGGTGCCAGGGAGGCTAGCCCTGATCTGGCACACCCCAATAAATTTGCTATGTTGGCAGATGAGGGGGGGGTGAGTTCAGGTACAGCACTGCTGCAGCAGGGCATGACCTCTGAAAGCCAGAGGAGTGTCTGCTCCAGTAAGGGGGAAAACAGGAGAGAAGGGCAGGCCAGACAGGTGCTGGTAGTGGGGGAGTCAATTATTAGGGGAATAGATAGGGCAATCTGTCACAAAGACAGGGATTGTCGAACAGTGTGCTGCCTACCTGGCGCTCGAGTCCGGCACATCGCTGATCGGGTTAACAGATTACTGGAAGGGCTGGTGAGGACCCAGCGGTCATGGTGCACATTGGCACAAATGACAAAGTTAGAGGTAGGTGGAAGGTCCTTAAAGATGATTTCAGGGAATTAGGCTGCAAGCTTAAGGCAAGGACCTCCAAGATAGTATTCTCTGAAATACTGCCTGTACCACGTGTCACACCAGAGAGGCAAAGGGAGATTAGGGAGATAAATACGTGGCTCAGGAATTGGTGTAGGAAGGGGGGGTTTGGGTTCCTGGAGAACTGGGACGACTTCTCTGTTGGCTACAGGTTCTATGCTAGGGACGGGCTGCACCTCAATGGGGAGGGTGCAGCTGTGCTGGGGAGAAAATGGCTAGAAGGTTGGAGGAGTGTTTAAACTAGGGATTGGGGGGGAGGGTATTCATTGTATAGGAGGGAAGATAGTGTAAATAGTAACCTGGGCACAAGTAATAAAATTGGGGGTGGCATGGGGAGTGGGGTTAGAACAGTCAATATAGTAGGAAGGAATAGAGGTAAAGAGAGATGCATAAAGTGCATGTACACTAATGCCAGAACCCTCACCAACAAAATGGAGGAATTAGAATTGATTTTGTTGGAAAATAATTATGACATGGTGGGGATTTCGGAGACTTGGCTGGACGAGAGCCATGACTGGGCTGTTAATTTACAGGGCTATTGTCTGTTCAGAAATGACCGTACAAATAAGCGAGGAGGAGGTGTATGTTTATACGTAAAATCATCCTTAAAACCCATCCTGCGTGATAATATAGGTGAATCTAATGGAAATGTAGAGTCCCTGTGGGTGGAGATAAGGGGAGGGGGAAAAAATAATAAATTACTGATAGGGGTTTGTTATAAGTCCCCAACAATAATGGAAGTGGAGGAGAATATCCTCATAAAGCAAATAGATGAAGCAGCGACTCAGGGAGAAGTCATTATTATGGGGGACTTCAACTACCCTGAAATACATTGGGGATCAGAAACCTGCAGTTCCAGCAAAGGTAATAAGTTTTTGAAAACTATGAGAGACAATTACCTTTCACAACTGGTTCAGGACCCAACAAGAAGGGGGGCACTGCTGGACCTAATATTAACCAACAGGCCAGACCGCATATCAAATATACGGGTTGGAGGTCACTTGGGTAATAGTGATCATAACTTAATAAGCTTTCAAGTATCCTTTACTAAGATGTGTAGTAGAGGGGCTACAAGGACACTAAACTTCAGGAAGGCAAATTTCGAATGGTTGAGAGATGATCTTAGTGCAATAAACTGGGACGATGTCCTGAGACATAAACGTACACAAAGCAAATGGGAGATGTTTATTAGCATCCTGAATAGGACCTGTGCACAATATATACCCTATGGGAATAAGCATGCTAGAAATAGGAGGAAACCACTATGGCTAAATAAAGCGGTAAGAGGTGCAATATGTGACAAAAAGAAAGCATTTAGGGAATTAAAGCAAGTAGGTAGTGATGAGGCATTAAATAAATACAGAAAATTAAATAACATTTGTAAAAAGCAAATCAAGGCAGCAAAGATTGAGACAGAAGACTCATTGCCAAAGAAAGTAAAGATAATCCCAAAATATTTTTTAACTACATAAATAGTAAGAAACTAAAAAATTATGGTGTTGGCCCCTTTAAAAATAGTCTGGGTGAAATGGTGGATGATGATGAGGAAAAAGCCAATATGCTAAATGACTTTTTTTCAACAGTATTTACACAAGAAAATCCTATGACAGACAATATGATCAGTGATAACAAAAATTCTCAATTAAATGTCACCTGCTTAACCCAAGAGGAAGTACGGCATCGTCTAAAAATCACTAAAATTGACAAATCCTCGGGCCCGGATGGGATACACCCCAGAGTACTGCAGGAATTAAGTACTGTCATAGATAGACCATTATTTTTAATATTTAAAGATTCCATAATAACAGGGTCTGTACCACAGGACTGGCATATAGCAACTGTGGTGCCAATATTCAAAAAGGGGACAAAAACTGAACTTGGAAATTATAGGCCAGTAAGCTTAACCTCTACTGTGGGTAAAATCCTAGAGGGTTTTCTAAGAGATGCTATACTGGAGTATCTGAAGAAAAATAACCTCATGACCCATTATCAACATGGTTTTACGAGGGACCGTTCCTGTCAAACTAATCTGATAAGCTTCTATGAAGAAGTAAGTTCTGGACTGGACCAAAGAAATGCAGTGGATGTGGTGTATATGGATTTTTCAAAAGGTTTTGATACGGTGCCACACAAAAGGTTGATACATAAAATGAGGGCAATGGGGATAGGGGAAAATATGTGTAAGTGGGTTAAGAACTGGCTTAGTGATAGGAAACAAAGGGTGGTTATTAATGGAACACTCTCAGAATGGGTCACAGTTAACAGTGGGGTACCACAGGGGTCAGTGTTGGGCCTGCTTTTATTTAATATATTTATTAATGACCTTGTAGGGGGCATACAGAGTAGAATCTCAATATTTGCAGATGACACTAAACACTAAACTCTGCAGGGTAATCAATACAGAGGAGGACAATTTTATATTACAGGAGGATTTATGTAAACTAGAAGCTTGGCCTGCTAAATGGCAAATGAGCATTAATGGGGATAAATGTAAAGTCATGCACTTGGGCAGAGGAAACAAAAGGTATAATTATGTGCTTAATTGTAAAACACTGGGCAAAACTGTCAATGAAAAAGACCTGGTGTTTTGGTAGATGACAAACTCACATTTAGTGGCCAGTGTCAGGCAGCTGCTGCAAAGGCAAATAAAATAATGGGATGCATTAAAAGAGGCATAGATGCTCATGAGGAGAACATAATTTTACCTCTATACAAGTCACTAGTGCGACCACACTTAGAATACTGTGTACAATTCTGGTCTCCGATGTATAAGAAAGACGTAGCTGAACTAGAGAGGGTCCAGAGAAGAGCGACAAAAGTCATTAGAGGACTAAGGGGTCTGCAATACCAAGACAGGTTATTAAACTTGGGGTTATTTAGCTTGGAAAAACAAAGGCTTAGGGGTGATCTTATAATAATGTATAAATATATGAGGGGACAGTACAGAGAACTTTCTAATGATCTCTTTACTCTTCAGCCTGAGACTGGGACAAGGGGGCATCCTCTACGTCTGGAGGAAAGAAGGTTTAATCAAAATCACAGACGCGGATTCTTTACTGTAAGAGCAGTGAGACTATGGAACTCTCTGCCACATGATGTTGTAATGAGTGAGTCACTACTAACATTTAAGAAGGGCCTGGATGCCTTTCTTGAAAATTATAATATTATCAGTTATATATACTAGATTCTTTGATAGGGCGTTGATCCAGGGAGCTAGTCTGATTGCCATATCTGGAGTCAGGAAGGAATTTTTTTCCCCAATGTGGAGCTAGTGTTGCCACATGGTTTTTTTTGCCTTCCTCTGGATCAACATGTTAGGCTATGGGTTGAACTAGATGGACTTAAAGTCTTCCTTCAACCTTAAAAACTATGTTACTATGTTAGGATGGAGGAGGTTATGACGATGGGGAGGCTGTGAGTATGGAGGAGGCTGAGGGGATGGAGGAGGTTGAGGGGATGGAGGAAGCTGTGAGGATGGGGAGGCTGAGGGGATGGAGGAAGCTGTGAGGATGGGGTAGCTAAGGAGATGGAGGAGGCTGTGATGATGGAGGAGGCTGAGGGGATGGAGGAGGCTGCAATTATGGGGAGGCTGTGAGGATGGGGAGGCCGTCAGGATGGAGAAGGCTGTGAGGATGGGGAGGCTGTGAGGATGGAGGAGGCTGTGAGGATGGGGAGGCTGAGGGGTTGGAGGAGGCTGTGAGGATGGAGGAGGCTGAGGGGATGGAGGAGGCTGTGAGGATGGGGAGGCTGTGAGGATGGAGGACAGACAGAGAACCTTAGACAATTATATAGTAGAATTTTTTGCTACAGAGATGATGCTGAGAATAATAGTCCATTGTATTCTGGATATGATGCTTTTCTTGTGGTTAAAGGGCTAGCCTGTGACTAAGATATTAATGACCTAGCTTTAGGATAAGTCATTGACAGTAGATCAGTGGGGATTTTCAATTTTGCATTCATACAGTTCAGTTTATATCTGATGTCAATTATGGTAATAATGGTGATTAAAGGGAACCTGACCCCTCCAAATCACCCCCAACCCTATTAATACCTGTCCCTGTACCCTAACATATCAGTATTAGTGCTCCTTTTCTATAAAAACATTGAAATAATCAACATTATACACTTACAAATCTGAGACTTCTTGTCCCTGAATAAGTCTCACAGGGCGTCCCCTGTGAGACTCTAAGCCCTCCCTAGGTGCTCATTTTCACGCCCTGAAGGATCCACCCTCTCTCTGTCTGTGCTGCTGTGATGTGGAGCTGAAGGCAGGACTAATGATTTCTATTCTGTGAGTGATAGAGAGGGGGGAGGGTAAAGCCTGCACAAGCAGAGCACACAGACAGAGAGGGGTGGATCCATGAGCCTGTAAAACAACATGCCCTAAGGACTAAAGAATATAGCCCCTGCTAATTTTAATACTCAGTCATTAGTGATTATAAAGTTTTTATGCACTTTCACAGGATGCTTTTAGGAGACAAAAGAAATGTGAGATTAGTGATAAAATGCTGCAGGGACATGTTTTGGTAGCTTAGGAGGCGTTCTGGAGGTGACAGGATCACTTTAAGTATGAGGTTCAGGTAGCTATTGTCCACATCTATGATCTTGCATGTAAGATACATTCTACAAAACTAATTATGAAAAATTCTCACCAAGCTTTATTGGAGAGCTTAAGGCTGCCTTCAGACTTGCAGATGCATCTGCAGCGTTTTGCATATGCATCTGCAAGCATCTGCATGCAGACCGCGGCCCCTATGTTTATAATGGAGCGCACGGCGGTCTGCAGATGCTTGCAGACCGCCGTGCGCTCTCATTGCCCGCCATTAGTGATCTGTGCGCATGCGGATGCCTGAGCACAAATCACACACTCTCGCCCGCACCAGGGACAGGACCTACAGGTCTCATTGCTCATCTTTCTTTAAAACATTGAATGACTAATGCAGAACACCAGTCTCAGATTTGGATAAGACCATAAGATATGTTAATGACTTTGTTCAGAAAACCTTTCAGATGAGCTGATGTAATCTGCCCCACAGAGCATGCGCAATGCGCAGCTTGAAGTCGGGCCATACACCTAAATGGGTTTAGACCTGCAGCTCTGGAAATGACGCGTTCGGCGTCATACCTTGAACTCAACAGAGCGCTCCGAGGCAGGCTGGGGGCGCACATTGGAAATTCAATATCACGCCCATCGGGGCATGATAAAGACTGCAGGAGGCAGGAAAAGGGACAGAAAGAGAACGGCCAGGGGGGCTAGTAATAGTATGTTCATTAACATTCCAGGCTGTAAGGTATAAAAACATTTTATAAAACATTCACAGCTCACATTTAGGACAGAGAGGGATAGTTAGAGTAGTAATAGGAAGGTGCAGGGACCGGTAGTGATAGCCTGGGGGCTTTATCTAGGTGACAGGTTCACATTAATGCATAAAGAAGAAAAAGAGAACAGTGCACTCATCTCTCCCATTTCCCACATTGCATAACGTCCTCCTCCTGCTTTGGCGATGCATTATGTCACTGTCATATTCCTCCTGTCACGGGCATGCCAGCGTCAGCTGCTGACCTCTGTTTGGATGGCAGCATGTATTGCAATACAGGAACCAAAGGGTCTCTGTGCAGCAATGCATTTCAGCTAGATATGCGTCCTTGGACATACATTCAGCTGTATTAGGGTCTGGGGTCTTGGGGAGCCCCCTCAGCCTCCGTGCCCAACGTGATTACTGCAACCGATACGCCCCTAGTGGTAAATTCTGTGTAGTCTGTGAGGAAGACTGCACTAACAAGTACAGGAGGAGAATCAGTATTAATTTCGTAGAAATATTTGGACAGTAATTGACTATTTGGAATTTGGGCTCTGCACGCCACTAATTTTAATTTAAAATGAACCAACTAAGATGTTATTAAAGTGGAGACTTTGGTTTAATTAAGGGGGTTGAACAAAATATTATGTGAAATGTTTAGAAATTTCAACCGTTACTCTACAAAACCTCCTTATGTCAGGGGCTCAAAAAGTATTTGGACAAAGTAACTTTAACGTAAAGAAAATGTTCATTTTTAATACTTTGTAGGGAGCCAAGGATGTCACCAAACAATTAGTTTCCTCCTTTGTTATGCTTTTCCAGGCCATTATTGCAGCAGACTTCAGCTCTTCCTTTTTTTATGGGCCTTTCTGTTTTAAAGGAATCAACCACCAGGATTTAGTGCTGTGCAGTTGATTGACATGTGCAGCATAGCATCACTATTTTTTTTTATTACTCCCCTGTGGGCTTGTCTTTCATATGTAAGCTGAACCCACCTTCCCTTTCAACCAGCCTTAAATTTTACTCTCCCTATCATGTTGCTAGAAGGATAGTGAAAGTAAAATGAAAAACTGGATGAGAGAGGGGGGGGGGTTCATCTTACAGCCGAAAAACAAGCCCACAGGGAAGTAAAAAAAAAACACAGTGATGTCAAGCTGCACATGTCAATCACCTGCTACATAGCACTAAATCCTGGAGGATGGCTCCTTTTAAGTTTTATCTTAAGCTTGTGAAATGCACTTCAATGGGGTTGAGATCTCTTGATTGACTCAGCCATTGCAGAATATTTCACTTCTTTGCTTTCAAAAATTCCTGGGTTGCTTTCACAGTATGTTTCGAGTCACAATCCATCTCTTCTGTGAAACACCATTCAATCAACCTTGCTACATTTGGTTGACTCTAAGCAGAAAGTATAACCCTGTAAACTTCAGAATTCACCCATCTGTTACTGTCTTCAGTCAATAAATACTAATGACTAGCGATGAGTGAGTGTATTGTTCACTATTCGCACGAATAGTACGGTATTCACATTTAAGTTATTCTTCGAGTTTTATTGTACTCACCTCGCTATATTCGGATGTCCCGCTCTGCAGTTTTGATGCCTCCTTTGCAGCCACTAATCATGCTGTGCTTCTTAACCAATCACAATAATGGCGCAGACATCTTGGTTGTGGCATTACTGTGATTCGCCGGCTGCCCAGAGTCATAGATGACTCATAGGGTCTATTTAAGCCCTGTCGCCGCCATTTTACCCGCATTGCATCTGGAGCCTGCTTTGGAGAAGCATAGGGACAGATCGTTCAGCTGTTAGGGAGAGTGTTAAGCCTCTTCAAAACACCAAAGCCCTTTTGAGTGCTACCTCATGTGTACCTCAGTGACAATGTATAATAGCAAGGAAGAGATATTGGAGCAGTGATAGTTGAAAGGATCCGTTCAGCAGCTGCATAATACCACCAAAACAATAGCTCTTTTGAGAGCTGTAGAGACACAGTACAAAGCTAGACTACAGGGAGCGCGAGTTACTGGAGAAGGGTAAGTGTCCAGCTGGGTCACTGCAAAGTTGCAGTGCTCCATAACTTGCTACTGCCTGCTACTAACCTCGTCGCAGTCCATTTAATATGCTGGTGCTTCTGTCCACATTCTAAAAAGGTGTTTTGCTCAACTTAAAGCAGCAGTACTCCAAAACTTGCTACTGCCTGCAACTATCGTCGCAGCAGTGCAATTAATCCGCTGGTGCTTCTGTCCACATTTTAAAAAGGTGGCTTGCCCAACGCAAAGCAGAGGTATACCAAAACTTGCTACTGCCTGCTACCAAGCACGCACCAGGCTACGTTACCCGCTGTTTTGGGGGTGACAGACTGGCTTCTCCTATCCACAATACACCACCTAGAAAGGCGGTTATTGCCCTCCATAAAGCAGTATAGTCCAAACATTTGCTACTGCCTGCTACCAAGCACAAACCAAGCCATTTAACCCACTGGTGCTTCTGTCCACATTCTAAAAAGGTGGTTTGCTCAACTTATAGCAGCAGTACTCCAAGACTTGCTACTGCCTGCTACCAAGCATGTACCAGGCCATGTTACCCGCTGTTTTTGAGGTGACAGGCTGGCTTCTGATATCCACAATACTCCACTTAAAAAGGCGTTTTTTGCCCTTCACAAAGCAGTACTCCAAACATTTTCTACTGCCTACTAGCAAGCACACACCATGTCATGTTACCAGCTTTTTTGGGGTGACATTTAGGTAAGATTGTGCCACCAAAAGTTCACAAGTTAATACAGTCCTGTAGTGCTTGTAAATCCAAAGCAGTACTACTATATGCAATGATGCTTGGCAGAAAACATGCACTATTCAATGTTCCCTCCCTCTGTCAGTTTTGGGGTTCATATTTTGCTAGACACCACAAGTATATATGATATACGTCCACTGTCTAATGTTAAATGTTTGTTGTGTATGTGCAACTGAAGGTTGTGTTCAGGTGGCATCAGGGCCTGCTTCTTGGACAACATATTGGGAATCAGGTAACACAGGGGAATTGCCAGTGGTTTCACAGTCATACAGCGACTGAGTAGGGTGCTGCGTATTGTATTTTGAGAATGCTAACAGAGGTATTTTGTTGAATTACACTATTTGTGTGTGAATTGATGCCAGTTTGGTGCAATGGTGCCATGCTTTTTTTCAAATGGGCAAACATTTCTTGTGGTGTGTGTGTTGTGTGTTTTGCGATTTTAGCTAGGCTCTCTGAGCACTATGCCTACTCCTGTTACTAATCTCCTTATTCATGATTAACGTTGAAGCTCTGGTTTGGCGATATCAGTATCGTAACAACATTGATTTGAATGTGGTTGAGTATTTCATTTACCTTTTTCTGATATAGTGGGCGAACATATGCCCGTTCAGCAAAACAAAGAAACTTTAAAAAGTTTGGTCACCTGTACTTCACATCATTTTTAAAAGTTAATTGTTTTGGGGAATTTAAAGGGAACCTGTCACACAAAATCACCTTCAGAACCTGTTAATACCTGTCCCTGCAGCCTTACAGTACTATCTAAGCCATCCCTATCTGACCTATGTTAGTAGTATAGGAGTACAATAAAGTAGTTTTCAAACTTACTAAATCCATGACAGAGGGGCTTTCCACATGGCGTCTGTGATGGGTCGGCGGGTCCCCTGTGCCGCGCTACCCCTGCCTCGCCGCTCTATTATGCCCCAATGGGCGTCATTACAGCCTGCAAAGTGTGGGCACGATTAAAATCTCGAGCCCGCAACGTCACCGCTGCGATGTGGTCACGTGACGCTAGGAACGCGTCCCTTTCGGTCGCTGCAGGTCTCACACAGGCAGACTTCGCGCATGCGCAGATTGCATGCTGAAGTGCCCAGGTCGGATGAGTGGACTCATCATCGATCAATTCATCTTCCATGTTATCCTCCTTCAACACTGAGATTTTAGGCTGACCTGATGGCAACTGTGTCTTATCATCATCATCCTAAACATCTAGAGACAGTAAATCGGGTTCCTCAAAGTGACTTTCTTCTTGGCTGTGGGTTCTCAAATATTTGTGCATCAATGCTCGGCATGTTGAAGTAAGAGTGGTCCCTCCAAAACGTACGTTACAGGACCACCTGAGGACCCTGAGGTCAAAGATCAACATAACTACTGGTGCATTGTAGCTGGGCCCTCCCAATTGTAAAAGTTTATTTAGTCTTGTATACTAGAGATTATGCATGAAAAACTGTTTGTGAACCTTTTTGGCCTGCTAAATGCAATTTAGGTTAGGTTTGGTACTAGTTTTTGTGTATCTGTAATAGTGGCGTAATCCTGCAACAGAGCTATTCCCAAGAACCATGTGTGAGTCAGAAATGTATGCAGGCATATTCTCTAGGCTCTTCCCATTCTGTTACATCATTATCCCAGTCATTTCAGCCTTTTCCTCAGGCCACCAGACCCATTTGTAGGGTCGAACAGAAAATTACTCGCATTTTCCATTGACTTACATTGTACTCGCTATTTGGAATGAATACGCGATTATTAGAAAGTATTCGAGTAAAGTGATTACGAATATGACGGTACTCGCTCATCAATACTAATGACGAAGGGCCACTGAAAACCATGCATGCCCATGCCATCACACTGCTTCCACCATGTTTTACAGAAGATGTTGTGTGCTTTGGCTCGAGACATTCCAATATTTTTCCATTCTCTCTTATTCCCATCATTCTGGTACAGGTTGATCTTAGTTTCATCTGTCCAAAGAATGCTTTTCTAGCACTGGACTGGTTTCAGTACTTGTCTTTTTTTGGCAAAGTCTAATCTGGCTTTCTCTTTTTATCACTGTTTAATGGTTTGCAGCTTGTGGTTAACTCTCTGTATTTGCTCTCATGAAGACTTAAGGTACCGTTACACATTGCCATATGGCTTCCATATCGCTGGCGATTTGACGTGAGCGTGCACGTTTTGGGCACTTTTTTCTGATCGCTGTGGAACTGTCAGACGTAGCGATCTCACGTGCGATCTTCGGCAATCCTGCGTTCCGGAAATCGCCCTTCACACATCGCTGCGTCACACGCCACAATCGTAGCAGCGACGTGGGTATACTGTTTTGATAGGGGCGTACTAGAGTGTGTTTCACTGCACCCCTATCACTGCGATTGGTGGACGGAACTGCGTTCCCATTGGTCAGCCTTTGTTTGAACGCATGGGTCATCAAATAAGGCGCCTCAGACACAGCCAGCCAATTGGAATGCAGCATCACCCACCAATCGCCGCATATGCAGCGCAAAAAAAAAAACATCCCAGCACGCCTATGGGATTTATTTCAGGATCACTGTGTACGTCGCTATCGCCCTGTCACACGTCACGATCCGCTGAAATCGCCTGCTTGATATCGCTTTATTTCACTGCAGTGCAGAGCAATCAGGCGACGCTCCACCAGCAATTTCTCGCCGTAGAATTGCCCAGTCACACGCCACTACGCACATGCGATGTGGTTTCCACATCGCCGAATTCGGGAATTGCCAGCGATTTCGCTGGCGATATAGTGGCGTGTGACGGTACCTTAAAATACTGAAACACCTATTTCCTGGAGAATGTTCTTCACTTGGGTGGATATTGTGAAAGTTATTCTTT